>SJYV01027303.1:772200-809418 GCA_006410875.1 Neotragus pygmaeus
AATAATAATAATACTGGAGCAAAAAAAAATTAAGAAAAACCAATTTCTTATGAACACACACAGAGATTGGGGGAAAAGACTCAAGATGATCGACTTGATAAGAATGATTGTTTCCCTCCCTCCCCACAGGTTTGTCTCCATCTCTGCCACTTTCTCATATATGCACCTGGCATTAGCATCTCTGCAGCCTCCCCTCTGCGTTATATTCTACACAAGGTGGGGTCTTTCAGCCTAGACAGACAGTTGGTCAGTCTTGTCTTTCCAGAAATCAGTACCTCCCTCTTTTGAGATTTTCTCCCTTACCCATCCCTGCACTTGAACTCCACAGCCCTCTTCATTGACTTCCATTGTTTGCATTTTAACTTCTTATTTGCTAGCTTACTTTCCTAGCTCTACTGAATCATAAGCTCCCGGAGGCTTTTGTCTTATAGATTATCTAGCCAGTGTGCAGCACATTGCCTGAAGCACAGATGCCATATTTAGGGGCTTGGTATTGGTCTAGTCTTCTTGTTACCAAGGAACGTAAATCTTGTGTAAGGTTTTCCCATACAATGGTACGGAAAGGCTGGGCCAGCCTGTCCCTCTAGACATCTGGTCCGTCCATTGGAAACTAAAAAGACACAGGCAAAAGACTTGCTTCTTTTTCCCTTTGGGTATATTATTCCAGGTTTTTCTTCTAAATATATTTTATTCCACATTTACTCAGATTTTATGATCAAGTTGATGACCATTTTTGCCACTCAGGTTAGGGTCAAGGATAGTTTCATTAAACTTTAAAATTTTTAGCTTCTTCGCCTTTTGTCAGAGTTTCAGCAATCCGTATATGTGATGGAAGCTTAGACTCAGTGTTAACATTCAAGAAATATTTAGAGATATTCATTCATGGTCTGTTCTCTTGTACTTGCTCAAATCTCATTTTTATGACAAATATTGCCTCAGGAAAGGCCTAATTCGGAAAGAAGTGTTTTAGATATTTTTGTTTGTGACAGCTTTTGAGTTTCAAAAGGTAACTTCTTAAATCCTCAGGATCAAAATAATGACAAAAACAAAATAAAGCAGATCTTTTATCCCATCCCCAAGAGCAGATAATGATTTCCATGGTAGTGGGACCAAAGCAAAAAATTAAAGGAAAGCAGAGGGACCTCAGATGCTTGGAAGATGTGAGTTCACCCACATAGGGGCTCGCTCCATGCTGTGGCATCCTCTCTCTCACTTCCTGAACCAGGTACCTTGGAGACAGACCTAAAAACCTGGATCATATTGGGGAAATGTAAGAGAGGGCTTCCCAGGTTGCACTAGTGATAAAGAATGCACCTTCCAATGCAGGAGACATAAGAGACACCTGTTCAATCCCTGGTTTGGGGAGATCCCCTGGAGAAGGAAATGGCAACCTACTCCAGTATTCTTGCCTGGGAAATTGCATTGACAGAAGGGGCCTGGCAGGCTACAGTCCATGGGGTCGCAAAAGAGTTAGACTAAACGGGAACAGTGGAATCTACAAATTACTTCCTATATGAAGTGCATGCAAGTATAAAACTGGAACCAGTGTTAGTGCTATTCCGCCTGCTGCCAGGTCATTAGACATGAGTATTTAGGCAGACATGTCCAAAACATTCTCCCAGCTGATCTTTGTGCTGTAAATGCAGCCAAGAGGCCAAGAGAAGGAGCAGCGTGATGTCAGGAGTCAGGACAAAGAGGACTTAGTCCCAGGGTGTGTGGACTGACTTCCAGCCACAGACAAGATAGGAGGAAATCAGCACCTCAGAGAAGCCTGTGTGGGCAGTGCATGGTGACCACGGACCACATCCCCACTCTCCCTCGTCCCAGACATGGAACCCTAAATGTTCACAGCGTCATATGGCTCCTAGGAAAGGAGGGATCCTAGATTAACCACTTGACAGTAACAAAGAATAAAGAAGGTTTACGTTGTGCACTGGATTTTATAGAACTCCTATTCCTTCCTTCTACAGAAATCATTTTTTAAACCAATTGCTCTTTCTCGTCTATGTTACTATAAAAAATACTAGTGTGAGAATAATGTTTGTTATCATTTTAAAAGTCTAAACTGTAATTGTTTTTCTTTGAAGTGGGAGGGAGATCAAGGTTGGAAAGACAAAGTATAGGATGTGACCTTTGTAGGTCTTGAGCTCTGCATAGAGGTGAGAGGATTAAGGAATGAAAAGAATAATCTTATAGGAGAATCTCTACATGAGACAGCTTCATAGAGCTTCATATTTTAGTTTCCATCTCATTCAAGTTCTGATCTCTAAGGACTGGAAACATCTGTTATCTTTCTGTTCCTTATTGCTGTTCTCTTAAGGGACACAGAGCAAATGCTGAAATTTTAGTAAAGTGCTCAGGATTGTTGCCTGTCAAAAAGTGCCTTATAAACTGAGTCCATACTGGTAATGAGTGATCCTTACCCAAGTTCTTAAAACACAGCTAAGCTACAAAAAAAAAATCTGCTCCAAGTCTGCCAGCTCCATAGAGAAAGGGAAAAAAAAAGTCATTGACTGGATTTCTGAGTAGTTTACAGTTTACTCAAAGAGTAAAGGCTGAATCCGTACTTGCCAAGAAGTTCCTTGTAAATATCTAAGTCCTGAGGAGTTCCTTTTTCCTTTTAATTGGAGGATAATTGCTTTACAATATTGTATTGGTTTCTCCCATACAGCAACATGAATCAGCTATAAGTATACATATACACCCTCCCTCTTGAGCCTCCCTGAGGAGTTCATAATGCAACTTACTGATGGGGCAGTTTTCTAACTCATATCTGTTTAGGTCTTCACTGGTCTTCTGGGACATCTATGGGATTTCTTAGCCAAAATTCGATAACTGCCTATGTATGGCCCAGCTTCTTACTTTTATTGTGCAGATAGAAGAGAGTGGTGTGCAGAAGTAAACTTGTGTGCATGAGTGAGGCAAGAGATTAACCCTCCATGCACAGTCAAATGCAGGCTCTGAACAAAAATCTTTTCTGAAAGGCCAGACACTGCATCCGCCAGGTTAAGCAACATTGGGGTATAATTGGAGAAGCAGTCGGCATCAGAGCTACCAGAATATGGCAAATGAGGTCAGGTCAGTCAAAGAGAATAAGATGGCAGGCAATCAAAGAGGGATGCCGAACAGGTCAAGCAGCCTTGTGTTTTCAGGGAAATCAGTCAGCAGATTGACTGGAGTTCATAAAGAGGACTCTTCTTAAGAGTAAAATGTAAAGTAGGATGCAGGCTCCTTAAGCACCTGGGGACTAGACTTAGGAACCGAGACACCAAAAATGAGTAAGAACTCATGGTACAATGGGAGATCTCAAATCTTTGGGGCAGGGCTAACAGTGAGTCAGATGGTAACAGAGAGAAGCATATGGCCAGTGTTAGTGATCAGAGAAAACCGGATATTCTGTAGGGCTCTGTCTATTCCAGGGCTCCCCTGGTGGCTCAGTGATAAAGAATCTGCCTGCCAATGCAGGAGACGCAAGTTCGATCCCTGGGTCAAGAAGATCCCCTGGAGAAGGAAACAGCCGCCCCCTCCAGTATCCTTATCTGGGAAATCCCATGGACAGAGGAGCCTGGCAGTCACCAGTCCATGGGGTTACAGGGAGTCAGACAGGACTTAGTGACTAAACAACAACAACAGCAGCAATGCCTATTCTGGGCTTCTGATGTTTGTGACTGACTACCAGAAAGTTATAGAGGATGGGGAAGTTAGTGCAGCTATTTCAACACATTCCCTATAGAGGCTATTCCTGGAGATTATGATTGCCCACCTTCCTTAGGTACAATGTCAAGGATTCTTCTAAATCCCCCTGGGAAGTCCTGTTAAAGTGGCATCAGCCTGATACTTACTCTTTCGAGATTGCTACATCTTGCTTTAAGATATAAATAAGGATGTTTTCTTGTCTGAGTTCCTGGCCTGTCCTCCAATGCCCTGATGTTAAAACTCCTTTCTCTTGTTTTCTCTCAGGAACTCTTGGAGTATAACATTTCCTTTAGCAGGTGTAAAAATCTCCAGAAGAACGTAAAAAGCAGATTTCTGAGCCTTTGTCCAGAGTGTCTGATTCAGTTAGTCTAGCTCAAGGCCCTGAAATAGGTATTTTAGCAAAAACTCCAGGTGGTAATGATGCAGGTGGTCCATGGGTCACACTTGAAAAGCACTGCTTTAAGTCATCTAAATACCTTAGGGATTTTGGCAATTTATTGGCTCTATTACAGCTCTCAGACTATCTCTTGTTCCCCATATAACAGCACAAACCATTCCTTATCACACCATATGTCTTGATTTTGGATNTGGGTCACACTTGAAAAGCACTGCTTTAAGTCATCTAAATACCTTAGGGATTTTGGCAATTTATTGGCTCTATTACAGCTCTCAGACTATCTCTTGTTCCCCATATAACAGCACAAACCATTCCTTATCACACCATATGTCTTGATTTTGGATTAAGAAAATGGTCCCCATAACATTATCTTGGGCCAAAACACTGAAAGTTTTAGGATACAATTCAAAATTCAAGATAAATTGTGTTTTGGCTGTCTTTAATTTTGTTGTTATCTACAATTGAAGGGGCAATTAATTTTTATTGAAATGTAGATCTATGCTGGGATATGAAGATGGTTTCAATTTATACCTGAAATATGAGATAGTATCTCTGTGCTCTCCTCTCTTTCTAGTTTATTAGAGAACCATTCTTTAACTCAAAGCATAAAGACAGATGGAGACTCTTGGTATAAATTAAAAAGGAGTATTTGGGATATTTTCAGTGTCTCTTTCAGAATTGGAAGCTGGGCAGCAAGCACTCATCACATATGGAAAGATTTACATTGCCTGAGTGGGCTCAAGTTTGATGTAGCATAAATGGTATTTTCAAGAGTTCCACTTCCCCAGATTTTCCATGGCTACAGTATATGCTCTTCTCTCTGCTGAGAAATATGCTAGTCTAGGGAGTAATGAATAAGCATTCTTCCAGGCACTGTACTCATAGCCTTTTGTTTTAGGCCAAGTTTAGTGTGACTGTTTCACATATGATTTCGTTCTTCGTGAGTTGGATTGGAAAAAATGAAAACTTGGTCTAAAAATAAATATATCAGGCATTTAACCACCAATCAGTAAACATTTGTTATAACTAGTGTCTGTAAGATCTATATAGCAGGCTCATGCCATGTATTGCCAGGCCAGGCTGGTCAAAACTCTCTTCTGTGTTTACTTTTTCTAACCCAACAAAGAAGTAAGGAATCACAGAAAAGAAGGAAATTGTGTATACAGCAAGTTATCCCAAAATTTAAAAAAAGCAGATACAACTGGAAATAAATGTCCTCATTTTGGGAATGTATGCAGTCTTACATTTTTTTTTTTTTTTAATAGTAGCCTTACCAATTTCTCAGTGCTTTAAATTCTGCTGCTGCTGGGAACTTCCCTGTTGGACCAGTGGTTAAGACTTCGCCTTCCAGTGCAAGGAGTGCAGGGTTCGATCCCTAATCAGGGATTTGAAATCCTACATGCCTCAAGGCCAAAACACCAAAATATGAAACAGAAGCAATACTGTAACAAATTCAATAGTCTTTTAAAATGGTCCACATTAAAAAAAAAAGACATTTTAAAAAATAAATAAATTCTGCTACTGTAGCATGTTCAGGTAGACCTTGAATACATATTTGAGGGTAAAGATAGATACTATAAAATATTGCTATCTTCCAAAAAATGGTTAGGAATTGAGAGATGACCTCAGAAAAGAGATTACATGTATGAAAATACAGAGTCACGAATTGTGTTCTCCAAATATTTTCAGCTCTCTGCTCTCGGGTCACATAAAAGAATTATATTTCCCATTTCTGAAGTGAGCCATGGGCCATGTAACTTTCCTGAGCCAATGAAAGATGGACAGAAGTGATGCGTCTTACTTCCGGGTGGAAGTTTCAGGCACCGGTGTCCAGAATACTGCATGCTCTTCTTGATGCTCTAGGAGCGTAGGGGTGCTTAGCAGGGTCTTTGAATATGATGAGCTGCAGCTCCTACTGGCCCACAATGGACAATAGTATAAATCAGACATAATTTTTCCTATAGAACTGGTTGTTAGTGCAGCATCATTTAGCCTATCCTGACTAGTAAAGCTATAACCATGGAGACAAAACAACAGCAAAAAATGCTTCGAATATTTTAATAGAAAATGAGGATTTCACAAGTAAAGATGTAAAGATAGAGGTTGTCAATAATGTACATGTGTGTCTTGTATATTCCTTAAAGGAGGATGATGGAAAGAAAGAAGCATGCTTATTTAATTTTGGAGTCAAAGCTGAATTTCAAAGAGCTAAAAATAATAGTAAAACTTCGTGTTCATTTATATATACATTAATGAGAAGTAATGTACAATAAAACTCTTAACAGTGATAACATTTGAAAATTAAAAACTGAAGTGAATCCGATAGAGATTCAACTTTTCATTCAACAACTTAAATTGTTCTTTGAGCTTGAAAAAAATTTATATTTAAAAATACAAATATGGAAAAATTTGCTGTCATTCCCCATTAAAAATCTAAAGTTTTAGCAATTTTTAAAACTGTATTATTTATTTATTTATTATTGTTATTATTTTTTTTACTTTACAATATTGTATTGGTTTTGCCATACATCAACATGAATCCACCACAGATGTACACGTGTTCCCAATCCTGAACCCCCTTCCACCTCCCTCCCCATAATATCCCTCTGGGTCATCCCAGTGCACCAGCCCCAAGCATCCTGTATCCTGCAGATAAAATATGGTGATCAGCATTAAGAGAATTAAGAATATGTTGATGCTGAAAAAGAACCCAAAATCAAGGATTTGGAAGGAAATGGAGTATTATATTTTACCTATTTAAAAGCCAAAGTCCACATGGTCTACTCAATAACATAGATTGCTTTGAAGAAACTTGCCCATTAACTGTAAATGTAATTTTTAATTCCAGTAAACTTTGTATGTTAGAGTATGTTCTACTTGTTGACTCATTGCATTATCTCTGAAAAATTCTCTGATTTTTTGCAGTTGTCCCCAAAGTTAATCTGAACACTCACAATTTTTTTTAATCCTTTTTTAACCCTGAAACTAGTCCGTGCCCCCTCATTTTTTAAAAAAATCTTTTTAAAATCCCCTCTTCCTGCTTCAGACTTCCCTGGTAGTTCAGTCAGTAAAGAATCTACATGCAATGTGGGAGACCTGGGTTTGATCCCTGAGTTGGGAGGATCCCCTGGAGAAGGATATGGCAACCCACTCCCGTATTCTTGCCTGGAAAATCCCATGGACAGAGGAGCCTGGTGGGCTACTGTCTGTGGGGGTCACAATCAGCTTGACATGACTGAGTAACTCAGCATACACAGCACAGTGTGACAATTTATGGATAATGTTCCAAAATGCTAATTGCTCAAAAAACATTTCCAGTATGTCTTTCTCCCCAACAGTATCCCTTGTTTGACTTTATTTTCTTAGGAATTATCTGATCTCAAAGAGCTTCTATGTTTCCTCTTTCAGAAATGCAGAATTATCAAGTTGATTTATGATAGTACAATTTAAAGCTCTGTCAGACTTCATTGTCATGCACCATTGAAGTACATGAACAAATTGCTCCCATCAACTAATATTTGGATTTAACTCACTGTCATTGTTTAATTAGGCTCAAAACTGTCACTGTAGGCAGAGAACTCACTGTTTTTCTGTACTTAGGAAATTCTAGTTGAAATGGAAGAGTATTTTTCCTGGCCCCATAAATTAGAGACAGTAAGATAAATAGAGAGTTGACAGATAGAAAAGAAGCAAAGTTAGCTCCCAGTTATATAACACTAATAAATTTTTAAAGAGTGAAATTTTGTCCTAGCTGGAGGTCATTAAGTGTTGCAGCATACAACTTCACTACCCCCTACGTCTGTGAACATTATGTAGTACAGAATAGGTGAGCTTTAACTTTGTATAGATAGTAAGTTTGATGTACTTTGTTGAGTATGAAATATCTCTAAAATGTATACTTCAAGAAGCTGCCAGCAATAACTCTTAAGTTCTCATTTACAATAAATTTCTGTGGAGTCCTTAAAGAAACAAAATTAAGCAAGTTGTATGTCTCCTTAAGTGGATGACTACTTAGAGATATCTGCTTTGATTTGGGGACGTGGTTTTTTAAAAATACAGGAACTGCATGGATANAAAATGTATACTTCAAGAAGCTGCCAGCAATAACTCTTAAGTTCTCATTTACAATAAATTTCTGTGGAGTCCTTAAAGAAACAAAATTAAGCAAGTTGTATGTCTCCTTAAGTGGATGACTACTTAGAGATATCTGCTTTGATTTGGGGACGTGGTTTTTTAAAAATACAGGAACTGCATGGATATATAGCTTGCAAACGATAGCCCAGATAAATGCAAATGAGGTGAGTAGAAATTTTAAACCTATTTCCCACAGAATAATCCAAAGATAGGCTAATCCTTCCGCTTTTAGTTCTGTTTATGGTACCTGGTAAACTCTTTTCCATCACATTCTGTTTTTAAACAAGTCTTCAAAGAAGCTTTAAAATTATGACCCTCAGTTTGTATATCTCTTTTAAAAAAAATCTTAGATAAAATATGTGATGGAATGAGATTAGGCTATTTCCTGTCACGGTAAAGTAGAATACTCTTGTGTATCCTTTGAAAAGAAGAGATTAATAGTCCCTAAGAAAATCCTTTTCATTATTAATCCACTGTCCACAGCACAGTAGGTGTTGCCCAANTCTTTTTAAAAAAATCTTAGATAAAATATGTGATGGAATGAGATTAGGCTATTTCCTGTCACGGTAAAGTAGAATACTCTTGTGTATCCTTTGAAAAGAAGAGATTAATAGTCCCTAAGAAAATCCTTTTCATTATTAATCCACTGTCCACAGCACAGTAGGTGTTGCCCAACACACACACACACACACACACACACACAAGCAGTACCTTTTTTTTTTTTTTTTTTTTCAAATGTATGACTCATTGTCAGCATGTATCCTACAAGAAAAAGAATAGCAAAGTGATGGGGGTATAAATAAGAAGATTTTTGAAAGAAATTTATTGAGGTTTCACCTGAGAAGAAAATGTTTTGATTTATTTAGCATTATGAGGCAATGATTAAGAAGAGTTAGTGTATAACTCTTGCCACTTTCTTTAGGAAACTGCATTCCTTATGTTGAGGGGGAAAGGCATGCTTAATAGTTTAATGAGACAATCTAAATGCATATCATAGAGAGGGGATAAAGTCATACATTCTTGAATTTTGAGGAAAAATACACTTTTACCTTTAGTTTTAATGGAATATCAATTTTCTATGACCATTTCTGTTGCTTTTAGGTCGTTTGAGTCTACTGAAGTGTAAGACTTTCATAATGCAATTTACATCTGTCAAGAGGGTATCTGAATTCTATTGACATAATGAAGTGGTAGAGTGAAAAAGAGATACCATATGCCACTGAAGATTATTCTGCAGATGTTTTCAGTGCCTTTTCTGTAACATTAGTTATGAACTCCGTGGGATAGTTAATAAAATACAAGCGGAGAAAAAATAATACCTAAATATTATCATAGTATATGATGCTTTTAAAATACACTATCTTCAAAGTATTATTGCAGATTCTTTTACTTAAACATTATCTTGAGCATCTCAGAAAATTTCAGTTATGCGATCTTTCAAATGAGTAATACTGAGCCTGTAATGACGTCCGTCCCTCTGTTTAATCTCACCAGTGGCTTTATCTGATGTGTTCTGCAACTGATAGAAATCTACCCTCATGCACCTACTGGGTTTTTCTCCTCAAAGGACAGCCTGAGAGGTATTAGGAACGAAAGGGAGAAATATCACTTAGTTAGCTCAAGGGCATTTTCATGAGTAGTTGTCAACATCTAGGGTCAAGGAAACTCTATCAAATATAGAGAAAAATGTCACCGCTCACTACCATATTTCCTTCATTCCACATTACACTTTTTCACATTTTAATATTTTGAAATTGGCATTTGTCTGAGAATTGACATATACTTTGATATAGAAATTCACACAAAGTTCACACAAAGGAGTCAACCTTACCTAGATGTTTAAAAATATATATATATGGTAATAACCTAATGACTTGCTCTTCCTCATTCTCCGTCTCGGCTCTATTTTCTATTCTCTTCCCCTTTCTCCCACTGAAAGGCAGTATGGTTTATTAGAGAGACCTTGGGCTGTGGATTCCAAGAAATTAGGGTTTGAACTAGAGTCTGCTAGAGTGGACTATTCTGGCTTTCTGTTTTGTTTGTTTGTTTTCTCCACGGGAGAACAATGATGCCGTTTTCACAAGACTATTGTGAAGTCTAATGAAACAGCTCATGTAAAGTTTATAGTAAAAAAAAAAAAAATGTATGTGTAGTAAATAATAATTGGGTCCCTCTTCCAGTGTTTGGGGTGCCCACCAGGGGACCTTTGGAGCTCCTTATTTTATTCTGCTGGAACTCCTTATTTTATTTTTCCATCTTCCCTCATATAACCCTCATTTTGTTATTGTTAGAGTATGTGAGCTTCAAAGGAAAAAGAGACAATACACTGACAGAAACAAAAAGATTATTCTTCTATGTATGGTGCTATGAGACCAAGTTAATATATTCACAGCTCAATGAAAAAGAAAACTACTTCGAATTCATTTGTTTCTAAGTAATAAAAGCCAAGTTTTAGTATACAGAACTTCACTGTAAGTATCAATTTAGCCTTTTCTTGAAAACATCAAAAAGAATTTGTAAGCTAAGAATGCATGACTTCTTTCTAAATATCTATACATTTCAAACATATTAATGTTAGAACTCAATCAAGTCACTTCTTAAAAATACCAAATTAGTCAAGAAAACATCAAATCTCTGTAATATTTCAACCCCTGCTGCTGCTGCTAAGTCGCTTCAGTCGTGTCCGACTCTGTGTGACCCCATAGACGGCAGCCCACCAGGCTCCCCCGTCCCTGAGATTCTCCAGGCAAGAACACTGGAGTGGGTTGCCATTTCCTTCTCCAATGCATGAAAGTGAAAAGTGAAAGTGAAGTCGCTCAGTCGTGTCCGACTCTGTGCAAACTGTGCGGCCTACCAGGCTCCTCCATCCATGGGATTTCCCAGGCAAGAGTACTGGAGTGGGGTGCCATTGCCTTACCCTACCCTAAACTTTAGTGACAAGACCTCTAATCCAAATAATTTAGAATCTCTTGGACCTTTATACAGCTTTGAAAGAGATGACGGGCTGAGAAAGGATTGTCAAGTGTCATTAACTCTTGGTCATATAAGGGTCTTTATCTCATTTAAAGCAATCAAAGGAACACAGTTTGGGCTGAGACCCTTAAAATCTGGCAACTCTGCCTACCCACACATTATTGACAGTAGACACTGGAAGCTTGTTAACCAAAGTTTGACATTGTACTTGTTTGTGTTTTAGTCAATTTTTCTTTAAGTTTTGAAATATTTATTGATCTGACTCTAGTGGCAGATCCTATCTAGAATATTTCTGTTTGTTGTGTCTTAGTTCATTGGAAGTTTGTAGGTAGGCAACAATCATTAAATATTTTTATCCGAATCATTGCAGCATTTCCTACTTTTTGGCAGTCAGAATCTGAAACAGGCTATTTATTTGTGTGCTATTTTCTTACTCAGAAAGTATCTTTTTAGAACCATCCACATTTTGTCATTTTAGCATTCACTGTAATTTGGCTACACGATTTATATCTATTCCAAAAAAGAACAGATGTTTTCAATGAATGAGGCATGGTGGAAAAAACTTGTGAAGAATCAACTTCTGTATACACATAAAATAATTTGAAAGCACAAAACTAAAAGTAAAAATAATTTATAATATTTCTTCACTTAAGATACACTTACTGTATCTATTTCATTTAGTTTTCATTCAGATGGACATTTGTTCTTCTTGGATAGTCATTAGATGTGCATAAGTGCACTAACTACTTAATGTTTACTTAGTTACACTAATTCACCACCAGAGAGTGTTTAGTGTCAATTTCTTGAGAAATGGTTTCCCTTCTGCATGCAATGAGGCATATAACATAAATCTGGTCCCTTATACTAATGTCCAGAATCAAAGATGTGGAGTTTACTCATAAGTTAAAAAAAAAAACAACACACAATTTAAAGCATATTCCAAAGTATCACTATAATACAATTCCTGTGTAGATTAGAAGTTTTCTAGAATTGGAATCTGTGTTAATTAAGTCTGACTATTCTTGTCTACTTTTTAAAAAATATGTGTATAAAACTTTCTAAGACCATTTTCTCTGTAGTACTCTTTTTATTAATTTTATGGACCTTATTTGTATTAGAACTTTTCCAGTTTCAGTTGTAACTACAGCCAACATCCACAAAAAATGGAATTTATTAGATCACAAAATTGAGAAATCCAAGGGTAGCTCAGCCTTCAGGCATGGTATATCCATTTGGATCCAATCAGGAAAGAGAAACCACATAGTAATTTGAACAGGGGAAGTTTAGTATAAAGAATTATTAACTATAATAGAGGATTAGTGTATAAGTAATTGACTAGTGCATGGAAGAGGGCATGGCACCTCACTCCAGTATTCTTGCCTGGAGAACCCCCATGGATAGAGGAGCCTGGCGGGTTACAGTCCATAGGGTTCCAAAGAGTTGGACATGACTGAAGTGACTTAGCACGCACACACATAAGAATTAGGAGAATGGCTAGAGAGGTTGCTCAGACGTGTCCGACTGTAGCCTACCAGGCTCCTCCATCCATGGAATTTTCTAGGCAAGAGTACTGGAGTGGGTTGCCATTTCCTGCTCCTGAAAGATCTTCCTGACCCAGGGATTGAACCCAGGTCTCCTGCATTGCAGGCAGATGCTTTACCATCTGAGCCATCAGGGAAGCCTTCTTTTCTATAGTTTTTTTTTTTTTTTTTTTTTTTCCTATTTTATCATATGTTGGCAACCTCTTTACATCTAAAAGAATGGCTAGTAAGAAGTAAAAGAATTCCAAAGGATATACATATTTCAGATGTAAAGAGCAGCCATGACTCCTAGAGGTGTTATTGATTGCCCAGTGAAATTCCAGAAACTTTTGGAAAGGGTACAGCCTTAGCTCACTAAATGGCAAGTATCACCATGGTATGGCACTGGCAGAACTTTCTCAAAGTCTTCCCTTTGGAACATGGCTGAAATGTGCTGTCCAGGGTGTCAGAAAACTCACAGAGAGTTGTCTCACTGGAGATGCTTGCTACCAAAGGGCCTGAGGAGGTATGGGGGAAACTGCTGGCCACTGACTATTAGGGCCAGGACGCACTGCAGATGCTTGATGCAAAAGAAGCTGCCAGAGCTGCACTTCCTGGGCGCTGAGAAGGCCTCTGTACACTGGAAGGGCTGGAAGCTGGAGACACTGTAGAGCCAACAGACAGGAACCAGGAAGCAACACCTACTTTCTTCTGCGATGTCTCTCATCTGCCCTCTACTGGCCAAGTTTTAACACGGTGCCAACTGGCAAAGGAAACAGTTTTAGATAGAACCTAACACCCTTCACAGGGCTTCCCAGGAGACACAAGCGGTAAAGCATCTACCTGACAATTCAGGAGCCGCAGGAGATGCCAGTTTGATCCCTGGGGTCGGGAAGGGTCCAGGTTTGATCCTTGAGTTGGGAGGATCCCCTGGAGGAAGAAATGACAGCCCATTCCAGTATCCTTGCCTGGGCTCACACAAAATTGGACTGAGCACCTGTGCGCGTACCATTTTCACAGAGCAGGGGAAAAGGATGGATTCAGAGCAAACGTAGTGAGATCGCAAGTGAAATCTCGAATGATGTCAACATCTCAAAAATGTTGCTTATTTTCTGATTCTCTGTATTTCTTTCCTTTGAGTGGCTTCTTCCTAGGCTGACTGCATCCATATCATGGCAGGATGAATTCAAGAACTTAGCAATCAAAGAGCTTTTCCGCTCGGCAGTTGTAATAAAAATCCTGTTACGGAGTACTGGCATACTGTTAATTCAGATTTGTCTGACTTTCAGTTCAGTTCAGTTCAGTCGCTCAGTCGTGTCCGACTCTTTGCGACCCTATGAATCGCAGCACGTCAGGCCTCCCTGTCCATCACCAACTCCCAGAGTTCAGTCAGACTCACGTCCATCGAGTCCGTGATGCCATCCAGCTATCTCATCCTCGGTCGTCCCCTTCTCCTCCTGTCCCCAATCTCTCCCAGTATCAGAGTCTTTCCCAATGAGTCAACTCTTTGCATGAGGTGGCCAAAGTACTGGAGTTTCAGCTTTAGCATCATTCCTTCCAAAGAAATCCCAGGGCTGATTTCCTTCAGAATGGACTGGTTGGATCTCCTTGTAGTCCAAGGGACTCTCAAGAGTCTTCTCCAACACCACAGTTCAAACGCATCAATTCTTTGGTGCTCAGCTTTCTTCAAAGTCCAACTCTCACATCCATACATGACCACTGGAGAAAGCATAGCCTTGACTAGATGGACCTTTGTTGGCAAAGTAATGTCTCTGCTTTTGAATATGCTATCTAGATTGGTCATAACTTTCCTTCCAAGGAGCAAGCGTCTTTTAGTTTCATGGCTGCAGTCACCATCTGCAGTGATTTGTCTGATGTTAGCCATCTTCAAATCAGTGTGGCTGCTGTGTGTGCGTGCGTGTGTGTGTGTGTGTGTGCACGTGCGTGCACGTGTTCCCTCATCTGGCATTGCGTTTTTCTTTTCCTTTTTTTCATCATGTAGATTCCTCATCTCAGTGTGTGAACTGTCTCTAGGTACAGAGCGCAGGCACTAGAGTGAGCGGACTCAGTAGTGGTGACCCATGGTCTTGGTTGCCCCAAGGCATGTGAAATCTTAGTTCTCCAACCAGGAATCAAACCCATGTCCCCTGCATTGAAAGGTGTATTCTTAACCACTGAACCACCAGGGAAGTCCCATGGCATTATGTTTCTGCTTCCTTACCCTTACCCTCATTGGATTGACATCACCAGACTATGAGGAGGCCAAAACACTTTTGGATGAATAGGAGCACGGGCTAAGGAGTGAAACTTCAGAATTTCTTGCATGCCTTAAAGATGTTCCTTATGCCCCTTTGAGCTTATTCACTGTCTTACATCATTTTTTACAAGATTTTAGATCTTTAATACAATTTAGACCATCTAGCTTAATCAAATCCACTGAGTTTATACTAAAAGGAAAAACAACAAAGGAAAAATGCTAGGGTCTGAATTTAGTTTTGAACTTGGGATTTTTGTTAAAGTGGAATGAAAAAAATGTATAAAATATAACTTTTTTTCAAAGATGAGAGGATGGATATACTTATCAAAACATTTTTCTCCACAAGAGCAGTGTATATGCAGCATCTAATATAATTCAGCAAAAAGAGAAACAGACTATTAATATAAACAAAAATTTGGTTGGATTTTAAAGGCATTATGCTAAAAAAAACAACATATCTCAAAAGACTGCCTATAGTGTGATTCAATTTTCTAAATCATTCTTGAAATGTATTACAAAATTATGCTGATGGAGAACTAAGCTGTAGTTGCAGGAGTTGAAATTTGGGAGGCTGTGACTTTAAAAGTGTACCATGAGAGTTTCTTTGTGGTGATGGGACAGCTCTGCATCCTGATTACCATGATAGTTCCACATATCGATACATGTGATACGTTTCATAGAACTAACTATACTATGGGCTTCCTCAGTGCCTCAATGGTAAAGAAGCCACTTTGCCAATACAGGAGATGCAGGAGACTTGAGTTCGATCCTTGGATCAGGAAGATCCCCTGGAGAAGGAAATGGCAGCTTACTCCAGTATTCTTGCCTGGAGAATCCCATGGACAGAGGAGTCTGGTGGGCTACAGTCCATGAGGTCACAGAGTTGGACATGACTGAGTGTCTAAAGGACAGCAAACAACACTATAATCCCCAACCCCCATTGAATGCTTGTAACAATTAACAAAGCACCAATAAGATCTGTTTTTTTTATTAATGGTATTGTACAAATGTTACTTTTCTGGTTTTGATCACAATTCTATGATTTTCAAATATGTTTATCTTTAGAGAAATCTGAGTAGAGGGTACATAGGAAATCTGTGTGTGTGTGTTTTTTTTTTTTTGGCAACTTTATATACAAGAGTAAATTTATTTAAAATTATGATTAAAAGTAATATTGGTAGTAAAGTGAGGCTGGATTTCTGATAATGAGCCAGGGAATCAAAAATCAGTTCCTTTTCAATTTTTGATTTCTTCACGGTAAGCAAAATTAAGTATTAATATTAGTATACATTAAGTATGTATATCCTGTTGGGATATATATATATATATATATATATAAGAAATAAAAAGAAAATAGGTACTCATGCTATTTATTCCCAAAATCAGATATTTGAATAATATCAGGGGGAAAAGCAACAAAAACAGTATTAAAACATATAAATGAGGAAAAGGAAAAGTGAGAATGAACCCTAAGGTACTAGATCAGGACTGTGCTAGTGGCGGATGGCTGAGTTCCTCCCAGCTCTTGGTTCTTGTAGGAGCGTAGATCTGCTCAGAGAGAGCCAAGCAGAAGATGGATCCCAGGCTGAAGTAGGCTCCAAATGTTAAAATAATAACATCCCAAACCACTGGAGTACGAAGGTAGGAATCAGAAGAAGGAGAGGGAAAAAGAGGAGGAGGAGGAGGAAGAGGAGAAAAAAAAAAAATATATATATATATATAAATGCTCAAGCATAAGCTGTTCTTGCTTTTAGAATTAGCTATTGGAATACAAATTTCATTTATTTTATGAAGCAATATCAAAAGGCTGGAACTTATTGACACAGAGCAACTGAACCAGGCTACATGGAAAAAATGCTTATTGTCTTATAGTCTTCTTATTTTCCTTCAATGTTAGAAATCAGGAAGAATTTTTAAATTTGCCTTATATTATGCAAGAAAACTATGACACAGGTAGATTATAACCTAGATATTCACAAGGGGAATATATCCAGTTGACTTAATGTTTCCAGTTGAAATTTTTCAGTAAGAGAAAAAGGCAGTTCACATTAAGAAATTATTTAAACACAGTATCTTTTTTTCTTTATTAAATTTATAAATGACATAACTTCTGAAGGACATACAGCTTTAAGATGAATACAGCGAAGAACAGATGATGTATGGATGGCTGTGTCTCAGTCATTCACGGTCAGTCATTTTCAACTATGTGCATTTTTATAGGTTTCTACGTTTTTCTTTCATTTTTGTTCTTCAAAGACAGCAAAATGCATACAAGTAACAATTAATTGGGTGATAAATTTCTAAACTCGTATTTTACTGTTTCCTCATATATTCCTATTATAATGACTTCCTGATTAATGAGAGTCTGTGCCCAGGAAATAGTTTTATTTTGGTTATTTATATTTTGAGTTTTGTCTAATTTTACTTTAAGTAAAAAGCCTGGGAAAAGTTACCAAGTCCAGCTTTAATTAACTAAACATTATATCAAATTTTCTATGTAGTTAATTGTAAAATATGACTTCTCTCTCTCATGAAAGATGAGTTTTTATGCTATAGGAATTTTGTTTCCAGGTAAAAATTGAAATATATTTACAGTTTCTTCCTTCATATGAAGCATATGAAATGATGGTGTCTCGTGATATATTCTAAATGAAATGGGAGTAACCAGAGTATCTTTGGGACTGTTACATTTCTCTATACTGTATAAATCCTTTGAATATTATTTAAGTGTTTCCTGTCAAGTAAACCTTGTGCTTGCATAGGCAGAAACTAGAAATGAGCCAGCTATCTCAAGGAGACATTCCTTACCACAGCAATACATTAGTCAGATTCTGTGAGCTCATTATTAGTGTATTCATGTATCATAGATTATTGACATTATCCAAGCTCAAGAGAATGATAGAGAAGATCAGAACCCCAGCCCCAATTTTACTTGAACTGGATTCCTCTCGTCAGTAAAATCATTGTCTATGCTCCATGCAGTTAAGATATATGAAGCATGTATACTATCATGTAAGAAAGGAGGTGCCGGTCTATGTTCGATGCAGGATGCAGGATACTTGGGGCTGGTGCACGGAGATGATCCAGAGAGACGTTGTGGGGTGGGAGGTGGGAGGGGGATTCAGGACTGGGAGCTCGTGTACACCTGTGGTGGATTCATGTTGATGTATGGCAAAGCCAATAGAGTATTGTAAAGTAAAAGAAAGTAAATAAATAAATAAAAGAAATCTAGATGACAATGAAAGGTGAGCCTGGAATCTGAAGAATGGACATTCTATGTAACAAGTCTAATAATCAGACTGAGCCATTCACAATAGGAATAAACTTGGTGGTAGATTGAAATAACTGAAATCCATTAACTAGGACCCTTTAGTAGACAACGTTTGGATGAGGAATGATAGTACTGGCTTCGTGTCTTCCGAGGATTTCCACCGGTAGTTATACATATCTAAACAACTTCTCAGGACCTCCTAATACTTTTTATTAAAGGTTGTTGTAAAGACCAGTTAAGATAACATTCATATGTATTGAATGTTGTTGTTTAGCTACTTATTTGTGCCCAACTCTTGTGATCCCATGGACTGCAGCCAGCCAGGCTTCTCTGTCCATGGGATTTCCCAGGCAAGGATACTGGAGTGGGTGACCATCTCCTTCTCCAGGAGATCTTCTGATCCAGGGATTGAACCTGAGTCTCCTGCATTGGTAGGTGGATTCTTTACTACTGAACCACCAGGGAAGCCTACATTTTGAAAGAGGAGAGTGAAAAAGTTGGCTTAAAGCTCAACATTCAGAAAACTAAGATCATGGCATCTGGTCCCATCACTTCATGGGAAATAGATGGAGAAACGGTGGAAACAGCATCAGACTTTATTTTTTTGGTCTCCAAAATCACTGCAGATGGTGACTGCAGCCATGAAATTAAAAGATGCTTACTCCTGGGAAAGAAAGTTATGACCAATGTAGATAGCATATTGAAAAGCAGAGACNCTAGAAACAAGAAAGGGATATTTTAAAAGGAAACACTTTGAAGTAAGAAAAGGAAGTTGCCCTTCAGAAACTTTCAGAAGATTCAGTTGGTTCCATCAGTATGGAGTTAATTACTTGTGTTACAATCCTAAGCTTCAGTCAAGAGGTTGGTTTGACATAGTCCCTCCTTGGCTTCAGCTTCACAAATACATGAATAGTGTGATTTTTCTCCATTCATCTCATGTGGAGTTCTGGGAAGGGAGATGTGTTCCAGGACCCACGGGTCCCGGGAACACCCAGCAGCATCAGCAGATGCCACCTATGCTGGCCATATGGTGCTTGTTTTTCAAAACTATTGCCTCGAATTGAAGCTCAGCAAATACTTCTTAGGCATCTACATGGTATATGGTTGGTAACCGCAGAGCTGAACAGGAAGTGAACGTGGTTCCCTTAGGGAAGCTGCAGTATAGTGGGGAGTTAGAAATGTCAGTTGAAAATGGGAAGTGCTAGAAAGAGGTTAAGTACATGAGAGGGTAACAGGCAGGAGGCCAGGGGTCTCCAAACGGAGGAAATAGCCTGCAAATGTCAGACATTTTATCTCTCTTAAGCGGCAGGAGGAAACAACTTAGCGATATTTTTTCCTTCTCTATATAANGTGCTAGAAAGAGGTTAAGTACATGAGAGGGTAACAGGCAGGAGGCCAGGGGTCTCCAAACGGAGGAAATAGCCTGCAAATGTCAGACATTTTATCTCTCTTAAGCGGCAGGAGGAAACAACTTAGCGATATTTTTTCCTTCTCTATATAAATTTAAAAGGAGGTTTCTCTTAAAATTCTGTGTTGCCATGACACCTGGTTTCACCTGAAGTTAACCATTGCCTTTTTCTTATGGAAATGTTTATCTTAAGCTATGCTAATGTACTATGCATTTACTCCAAACTCTGTCTTCAAGTCCGTTCCGCCTTTTGGGCTCAGAACCTACTTGATGAACCAGTATGTTATACTCTGATATCGTTCTTCTAATCTATGTAAATGAAACTATTTGTATGGTGCTCTGCCCTCCTTTAAGATTCAAGTTAATAATTTTATGGACCAAGATAAACCATTTGGAGCCAAGGTTATCCCAAAATACATCTTATGGGTGAGGGGCCTGGTGCCATTCNGGTTGCCATTTCCTTCTCCAATGCAGGAAAGTGAAAAGTGAAAGGGAAGTCACTCAGTCGTGTCTGACTTTTAGTTATTGTTAAAGTAATATATGAAAGTAAGGCTACAGAAATATCAAATATAGTGATTCTTTTGATATCTTAGATTTTTCTAGGAACAACACTGCTTTGGGGTGTATATCTTTTCAGAACTTTTTCTCTACAGTAGTCCCCTTTTATCAGCAAAAGGTATATTCCAAGACCCCCAGTGGATGCCAGAGTCCATGGATAAAGGACCTAACCCTGTATATGCTGTGAGGGCTTATCACACTTCTCAAGTCTCCTTTTACCGTATTTCAATATAGGTAATAAAGTTAGGTAAATCATTAACTTTTATGTTGTTATAAACATACAAATAATAAGTCAAGTATAATAATTTATGTATAATTTGTGGGTCAAAAAGTGTACTGAGTCCTGTTTCTTTTCTGTAAAGTTTTTGTTTTTCTTGGAGTTACTTGCCCCGCGCGCGCCGCCCCCCCCCCCCGCCCCGCTTTTGAATCTCTCCCTTCCACAAATGAGCAATCCCAGGGGTCCCTGGGGGCTCAGATGGTAAAGACTCTGCCTGCAATGCAGGAGACCCANTTCTCATGATGTATTCTGCATAGAAGTTAAATAAGCAGGGTAACAATATACAGTCTTGAAGTACTCCTTTTCCTATTTGGAACCAGTCTATTGTTCCATGTCCAGTTCTAACTGTTGCTTCCTGACCTGCGTATAGATTTCTCGGGGGCAAGTCAAGTGCTCTGGTATTTCCATCTCTTTCAGAATTTTCCACAGTTGATTATGATCCACACAGTCAAAGGCTTTGGCATGGTCAATAAAGCAGAAACAAGATATTTCTCTGGAACTCTCTTGCTTTTTCGATGATCCAGCAGATGTTGGCAATTTGATCTCTGGTTCCTCTGCCTTTACTAAAACCATCTTGAACATTTGGAAGTTCACATTTCAAGTACTGCTGAAGCCTGGCTTGGAGAATTTTGAGCATTACTTTACTAGCATGTGAGATGACTGCAATTGTGTGGTAGTTTGAGCATTCTTTGGCATTGCTTTTCTTTGGGATTGCAATGAAAACTGACCTTTTCCAGTCCTGGGGCCATTGCTGAGTTTTCCAAATTTGCTGGCATAATGAGTGCAGTACTTCAACAGCATCATCTTTCAGGATTTGAAATAGCTTAACTGGAATTCCACCACCTCCACTAGCTTTGTTTTTAGTGATGCTTCCTAAGGCCCACTTGGCTTCATATTCCAAGATGTCTGGCTCTAGGTGAGTGATCACATCATCATGATTATCTGGGTTATGAAGATCTCTTCTGTACAGTTCTTCTGTGTATTCTTGCCACCTCTCCTTAATATCTTGTGCTTCTGTTAGGTCCATACCATTTCTGTCTTTTATCGAGCCCATCTTTGCATGAAATGCTCCCTTGGTAACTCTAATTTTCTGGAAGAGACCTCTAGTCTTTCCCATTCTATTGTTTTCCTCTGTTTCTTTGCACTGATCACTGAGACAGGCTTTCTTATCTCTTCTTGCTATTCTTTGGAACTCTGCATTCAGATGCTTATATCTTTCCTTTTCTCCTTTGCTTTTTGCTTCTCTTTTTTTCACAGCTATTTGTAAGGCCTCCCCAGACAGCCATTTTGCATTTTTGCATTTCTTTTTCTTGGGGATGGTCTTGATTCCTGTATCCTGTGCAATGTCACAAACCTTTGTCCATAGTTCATCAAGCACACTGTCTATCAGATCTAGTCCCTTAAATCTATTTCTCACTTTCACTCTATAACTGTAAGGGATTTGATTTAGGTCATACCTGAATGGTCTAGTGGTTTTCCCTACTTTCTTCAATTTAAGTCTGAATTTGGCAATGAGGAGTTCATGATCTGAGCCACAGTCAGCTCCCGAATTAAATCCCTTAATAGGCAAGATTATGTTTAAGAATGCAAATGAATTGAAAGCAAGATAAAGTAAAAAAGAAAAATTCTCACAAATAAAAGGCCTTTTATTTATGTTCACTTACTCAGTGGAGAATCCCCATGGACAGAGGAGCTTGGAAGGCTACAGTCCATGAGGTCTCAAAGAGTTGGACATGACTGAGCCACTAAGCACACATTCAATGTTATGCAGTTGAAATGCGAAAACCTAAAGTCTGTGAGGTCAAAACCCAGAAAACAGTCTCCCAATTCCAGTTACCAAGATGAATTAGCAAAATGATCCTAAGGTAAACTGTTCTTTGATTAACTGCCACGCCAGAAGTCAGAGTAGAAACAACTGTTCCAGAAAAATGAAAATTAGATTAAAAACTGTCCAATTCTCCTTTGCATGTTAATGTTCCTAAAATATATTTTAAAAAAAGAGTAAACATCTCTTCATTTAGTCAGTAATTCATAATTTATACAGAGAGTTAAGGATGATGGTTCAGAGCAGAGACAAAAATCACTAGGGATGTTGGCAACCAACAGAAACTGGGTGACTACAAAGCTTGGTTTTTTCTTTTCTTACATCTCTCTTTCTACTTCTTTTTAATTCCTTTACTTTTCACACTGTATTCTCACCACCACCAACCCAAAGCATCTGAACTAACCCTCACTAAAACCAATCCTAGATAATACATGGCTGTCCAGACACAACTAGGTACAAAATGGATCTCCAATGCCTGGGTCAAAGAATAAGGACGCGTCATTTCTTCTCACAGTGTTTTTCACATTGCCACGTCCTTTTCTTCATGCAGCCACTGCCTGAATTTAGGTCCTTGTTTCTCAATCCAACAAGTTACCACACAGTACTCTTGCTTTCCATTTATCAGACTGGTGCAAAACAGTACCCACTTCTACCAGGTCAGCTCCCCACTCAGCAGCCTTCAGAAGAGCACATTACCAATCAAGTGAGGTCCAAAGTCTGAAGTGTGGCCAAGTACCTTCACAGCCCCAGCAATCTTTACCTCCCACTCAGGAAACAGATCAGTGTGCTCACTATCCCACAAGGCCCCAGCCAGCTCATTCTCTTTGCTGAACCAAGACTCCTTCCAGGCTCAAAGACACATCCCTCCCCTGCCTCTCACTAACCAAGTCTTCCCACATTTCAAGTCAATTTCATTTTTTGAGGTCATGATTATCCCATCTTCTAAGTAATTGGGTTTCTAAAGAACCAACCTGCCAATGCAGGATCAAGACAAGGGTTCAAACCCTGGTCACAAAGATCCTATGGAGGAGGGCATGGCAACCCACTCCAGTATTCTTGCATGGAGAATCCCATGGACAGAGGAGCCTCATGGGTTATATAGTCCATGGAGTCAGAAAGAAGTACTTAGAATACTACTGGTGTACAGTGTCTGTTAACAAGATATATTTTATTTTAAAGTGAGAATGAGCTTTAGAAACCTCATTCTTATTTAACCTCCAAGCCTTTACTTAAAGGCTTGTTGCTTCGTACTTGAACAGGTAGCATCTTTAGATTCAGATAAATTACTGCACTCACAGGGTTAAGTATATTTTAAACTTTATTTATATGCTATTTCTCCTAAAGTCTGTGAGCACCTCAAGCGTAAGACTGGTAATTTAATTTTATCTATAAACCTAGAGAACTTGCCACAAAGGAACTGATCATTAAATAATTAACAAATATCATGTCAACTGGATGGATGGGAAAGTAAACATAAATGAAAGAAAGTGGACTAATGCTTTGACTTCACTGAAGAGCAGGCCTATCTTACTCATCTCCAGGTCCCCCAGAGATAATAGAGGCACTTCTGATTACACAAAGGTACAGCTTAGTTAGGGTGATGACAAAACACATTTCCTGATTCAGCTCAGCTGTTCTCCAGAGAATTATAAATTCTCATCTGTCACTTTAGGCATATGATGTGCTGTGCTGGGCTTAGTTGCTCAGCTGTGTCCAACCCAGGGGTCGAACTTAGGTCTCCCGCAGTGCAGGCAGATTCTTTACCATCTGAGCTACCTGGAAAGCCCAAGAATGGGTATCCTATCCCTTCTCCAGGGGGTCTTCCTGAGTCAGGAATCAAACCAGGGTCTCCCGCATTATAGGTGGATTCTTTACCAGCTGAGTTACCAGGGAAGTCCAATCACATGATACCTTGTACTATTTAATGTTTATGTGTATAAATTCTATTTCCTGACTATGATGCCATAATCCTACAAAGTATAAATCATATTTGTAATTATCTCTCTAAATGCTGACTATTCTATGACATAAAGTTCAGTATGGTAGAGTTCAAAAAGTTCTGTACGCCCCACTACATGGGCATTATTTTTAAAATCTAAGCTAAAGGGACTACATAATACATTCCTGTTATTCTCATATTGAGGAGTAAAAAGAAAAAAAAGAAAGATTTTAATATTTACAACAGGAATAACACTAATGGAAAAGAGCCATCAACAAATAAAACCCAAGGGTTATTAGAGACTATACTAACAAGTTTCAGAATCCTTTCAAGGTACACAAACATTTTTGAAGAACATTTAGAACGTGAAATATGAGCTCCCAACTCAGTAGACCAAACTATAAAAAAAGACGGAAACACTAAGTCCATCCACTTAAGTGCCTTTTTCTGTGTGTAGCTACTGCAGACTCACCCCAAGTTCGTCGTCATCAGAATTATCAAAGATGTTGTCTAAGTCATGGAGGGAAGGCGCCAAGTCTGTCACCTGTGTGAGGCTACTGGAGCCTGCCCTGCCAGCAGCGTTGTCCTGCCGGACATCTGTGGGATGGAGGCAAAAGGCACCGAATGAGCAGCTTCCTCAAAGGAGAAGGGGTGAGGAGAGGACAGTGAGCAAGCCCTGCCTGTCAACTGCTTCCTTATGCTGTCAGTTAAATCGAGATACAATTAGTGCCAAATACGCTTATCAGTTTTGAAAGGAACTGGAAAACAAACTATGAAAAATCTATTACAGATGAGGTCAAATCATTGCTATTACAATCAGCACATGTTAAATAGAGAAGCATCTTCCTTGCATTTACTTTAGCAACAGTCCAAGTGAGGCAAATAATCAGTGTACACACCTGTTTTAGTAGAACTGAAAAGGGACATGGCATTTTTCCCTTCAGGCACCGGCGTGGAATGACCTGGTGTAGTGACATCCTTGGTACCAAATCCATCCTCTGACTGTGTAATAAATTCAGCCAAACAAAACACATGAACAGCAACCCAAAGTGTGGAATATGAGGGAGAACACAAAGAATTAGAGGGCAGAATGGAACTTGTTATGAGCACAAGTGTGATAAACCATGGTCTATGCAACCAAAGGAAATAAAAGATATGTCTTCGTCCCTGATTTTAAACTGAAACCAAAAACTCCCACAGTTGCCCCTCAATCTGAGTCAACTGGTGGGGTTTGATAACAGACCTGCCACAGTTTTAAAAGCTGCCTTTAACATATTTTGGAGGCTGAATTATGCTTCAAGCTTTCTGGATCTAGACAGGTGTTAAGAAGTATCTCTTGAACTATACTGGTCTCCTTTCATTCTCTTATTTCCTCTGTTCTTAAGAATATTTCTTTAAATGGCCCAGTATATTAGAATGGTTTAAAATTTAAGGCTAAAGACAGCAGACACCCCCAGTACTCATTTTTAAGATAATGAAACCAGTAAAATTATACGGACACAGTCTTGGAGTAGTGATGATATTAATTCAGAGAAATATAGAGGTAAAGCGCTTAACACAGTAAACAGTGAGCGCCTGATAAATGGTAGATACTGTCACCAATATTTTTCGTTACATTTTGGAATAGTAATTAAAAAGAAATAAGCAGGGAGCATAGGCCAACAAGAATTAGCATATGAGAGGAAACATGCGCTGTACAAGCTATAGCCTGGAAGCTATGAGGCTTCATTTATGTTCGGCTGACTTTTGAACAAAGGTGAGCCATGACATAAAGAGGAACAATACGCTGTTCGATACAGTAGTACCAAGAGCATGAATATGGGGACAGAGCAATCAGGCAAGACTATCTCAAACATTCTGCCTCAAAGTCTTCCCACACGTGTTGTACAGACATAGACTGAAACCCACTCCTGGCTGGCCTCTCTCTCTGTTAAGCGGTACCTTATTCTTTTTCAGGGACTCTTTCTCTGTCCCTTGTTTGCATTTCTTGTTCGCAGTAAAGATGTATTTTATGTCGCCGTCCTCGAAAGTATATGGGTCGTTGACTTCTCCCAAACTGTCTCCAGGTTGTTGGGACAGAGGCAATGGGTCAAGAAAGTGGAGGGGCTGCATCTGGGGCTGCTTGTCTTGCCACACTTTAAACCGTTTGTTAGGTTGTGCTAAGAGTCTAAAAGGGGAAATGAATGACAATTTAAGCAAGAAATAGTAAAAAGACCAGACTTTTTTTTTAAAGCAACATTTGTGATTTAAAAGCATTTGGAAGCTTAAACTTTAACAACAAAAAAACTAAAAAAAATCACCTTCAAGTGACTTTGAGAGACTATATTCACAATTAAATAAATCTTAGTAGCCTTTGTCAAGGTCATATACTTTTGTCTCTGGTTCCATTGATTTCACTTAACAGCAGAGATGGGCTCTGGGGACAGACTGTCTGGGCACAAATTTCAACCGTGTCATTTACTAACTGCATGACCCTAGTTTCTTTCTCAGCTATGAAATTAAAGGTAGCAATATGGCTGTGGTGAAGATGACATGAGATAATTTGTATAAACTGTTTAGAGTAACAGGTTGCTCAATAACACTCTGAAGTATTACTAGCTGCATGATACACACCTGAAAGCATGCAAAGCCTTCCTTAAAAGTGTCAACATACAAAGAAGGCACTGACTGCAATATGGAAAGTCCCATAAAGCTATATTCTTTGATTAACAAACAGCAGACCAAAAATCAATTAATCCTAGTAAGCTAATCTTACAACGAAACCTTTACAGGCCAGCATTTAAATAATGACACATATGATATATATCACATTGGAGAAAGCATTTGACTTTTAAGCCCTTTCTAAATGCAGAGTCTAGAATGGTGAAGAAAGACCTCTTCAGTTTTGGATCTGAAGACCCTGATTCCTGGGAACCTACGGCCTTGGCCTTCTGGTGGGTGGTCAGGGGGTGGGGTGGAGGATCACCTTACCTTTGCAACGCAGTGCTCTCTGAGGTTACCTCCGTTTTGGCATCGCATCTCTCACCCTGGAGCTCTGGAGGCCGGAACTCAGCATCATCAACGGATGGGAGATGGTAACTGTGCCACCACTTATCTGATGACTCTGGGTTCGAGGGCCTGATCCCACAATATAAGGCGGTCTCACTGACCTCTGCCGTGAGAGGCAGTCTTTGGCCTACGAGGACAGTCCGGTCATCCAGAGCAGACAACTGCTGGAGTTCGAGCCCATTTCCATAGAGGGCTGGATTCACAGGGACAGAGGGTGGGTCCAAACTCTCTGCTTCCTGACCTCGTGGCTGAGGGCTGAGTGTTGGCGGCAGAGGGGAAATAGGGGAATGAGGTGAATCCATAGGATTCAGATTCATTTGCTTGCTTGTATTTCTGGAAGGCACGGCCATTTGCTTATCATACTTCCTACTGCTAGCCACCTCTAAGGAGGAGTCTATCCCTGCCAAGCCTAGCTTCTGTCCCGGTGGATCTTGTTCCATGCATAATTCTTCGGCCACAGACGGCCTGTGATGAAATGGTATCAAGGGTCTCTTTTGTAGCTTGTCTCCCTTGTCTTGTCTTTCTGTTGTTTTGTGCTTAGAAGAAGCAGGAGGTGGTAAAGATGAAGATGATGATGGTCCTGCACTGAACCCTGGTTGTGATATTGTGGGAGGTCGACTGGGGCCTACTGTACAACGTTTTAAAAGTTTATGCCTGAAATGAGAATGAAAATGAAGTAAATACAAAGGTGAATATAACTATACCATTCTAATACTACAGAAGAGATGCCTCTGACCAGGTTACACCTTTTTAAGAACATGTTATACGTACTAATTACATCCAAATGGGCCCTAGGTGTTAAATATATTGATAATGACTAAAAACTGCAACACACTCTGATAAGAAATGATGAACCAATTGCATGCAAGTTAAACAGATACGAGTTGAACCTTAAGAAATATTCATTAACATGCCTCTAACCTCTTCAAAAACACTAATTTGAAAATCCCCAAATCTTTCAAATTTGGTGAGGGCCTCAGACAATCTATTCATATGGCATTTTAAAACCAAGACCATTTGTCAAGAAAGGCAGCAAAAAAAAGCTTCCAATCTCTATTTTACAATACCCTGCTAACTCCAACAGAGAATGGTTTATAAAAGCTTAGAGTGCTGTAAATCAGGAACAAGATAACCAGGCAATTCTCCCACAAAGTGTGAAACTAAGGGTCAGTTTTAAGAATATTTAATAGGATAAATATATTAAGAGCCTTATATGCTACTGTTATCTAAGAAAGAAGGGATAAAAGACAACTTTGGATCTTACAGAAATGTGCTAAAATGAGACAGAAGTAAAAAGGTTGTGAGTTAATATGAAAACAACACACATATATACAAATGCATCTGCCCTATCTAAGTAGGAACAGCAAGTCTGCTCACAACCTAACACACTTCTTGGTAGGCATGGGTGTGAGAAATTGCTCAGTAAGGGTTACTAGATAATGCTAAGGTTTAATCTGCACAAAAAAGTTATACAGCAGGTCATCCAGTTCCTCCCAATATATAAATCATTCCCGGGAAAAACGTAAGCTCTCCTGCCAGTGTATCAGTAACTCTCTGAGGCCACTAGGGTGGCAATAAATTACTGTTGCATTGCACTAAACGATGCCCTAGTGGGCAGTAAAATGGATTTGTGTGGCATAATGGGATGGTTTAGTGGGACAGCAGGATGGCCACCCTGCCCCATAAGACCATTAAATAGTGTGAGGAGTGGACCATTCCATAATGGGTTCAGTAATCCTGCAGTAGATAATCTCAAAACACTCTTGCCAAAGTCTTAGCTACTCTTAAAAAAAAAATCCTGACTTTGAAGAAGTCAGTAGCTTAAAGCTACTGTCAAAAAGGCAAAAACTGGACTTTAAATCTCCAGGGCATAGTACCACACTGAGAGATGAATGTCTCACCTGAAAACATCTCAATTATATCTTCTAAGGGTGCTTATTTTAAGACCTAAGCTCTGAAAGTCTTTTACATAAAACTTTTTGATGTGGATTTTCTCCAAGAGCATTTAACCACACTGATCTTTTGAGGTAGATATTTTATAGTAGCCTTTTCAAAGTAAAGACTTTGTGCAAAGTGGATAATCTTATAAAGTCATTTTCTTCTATTGCATTTAGCAACTTAGCTGTGTTGTGGAACCTTCAGAATAAGGGATACCCCAGCAAGGAACAGACCTCCACTGGACGTCTGTGAGTGGGTATGGGACCTCCCTAAATCCGGCAGCAGGGCCATCAGGCTCTCAAGGCTGACTATGTGGCGCCAGTGGGAAGGAATCAGAAGCTGGGCCAAAGAGTGCAGAAACATATGGTGACTAAAGGAGTAAGGAGAGCAGAATGATTGTAACAGACATTTCAAAGGAAGTCAATGTGAAACGCAATGATAAGACTGATCTAGAAAATCAAGGAAAATAAATGATAGTTCTAGGCCGAGAAGGAGAAAACTGACAGAAATGACTGCAACAGGGTACCTGGTTTGATGTTAATATTAAGGGTATATCTTAAAAGCACTTTGCAAAATACAAGACTTGAGTACATGTGAGAAGTCAGGTGTAGAGATAAATATTTAGAAGTAAATGGAATGGAATGCCTATTTACAAATAAGATCTGAAGGGTATAAGAATTTGGTGAGGAGACAGAACAGTAACTCCAGAGGACAAAAGAAAAAGAGTTATTCATTTATACTTTAGGTAAAAATAACTCAAGATACTGAATAAAAATGTGATAGAAATCAGTAAAAGGGTTATTTTAAAAAGTGAAAAAAATCTAGATTAAGGAAAAAAGCAGGAAAAAATAAGAGGAATGCACAAGTGAAGCTAAATACACTAAAATTTTTATCCTATGTACTTTCTAAAGGTGGATCATAACTTGGCTGTAAGCTGTTTAGAAGTCAGTGTTATTAGGAAAATACCATTTTTCCTAATAATCACATGAATAACAGTAGCCTAGAGATGAAAGCAGTCCAGGCATTCAGCTGGTATACCATTCCTATCCCGCAACTAGAGAGATTCTCATCAGCTCAGAGAAAGGACCCTTAATGAGCAAAGAATATCATCGAAAACATCCTCCTTGAAAAATCAATCAAGGGTTTCATTAGGTACTTAAAACAGCATCTCTCAACAAAAAGCTGACTACCAAGCCAGAGCTTGATAAAAGAGAATCAACTTATAGGAAAGAGGAGGGGGGAAAGGAATAATCTGTTAAAATTGTTGCCTATGTGTATAAACAAACATGTGCACACACATGTGTGTGCTTGCAGAGATTTCTGGGCATCATGACCTCCTCCCTACCCTGAAGCCAATTCATATATGCCACATTAAGAACCTCATGGTCTCAACTAGAGAAATGGATAGCCAACTTCCAAGTATACTTATCTCAACTGACCTTTGTATAACCATTGAGCAGTATCAAATGGCAGCAAAGCCACTCTAAGTTGAAGAGAATATTCAGAAAATAATTTGGGTTTCCACTCAAATATATAAATGAATGAGCAACAATTTTGGCTTTCCTCAGATATTATAACCACATATCTACTTCAGTCATCAAAAAACACCAGCACCAACACGAAAAATTTTCTATAGAAGGTCTATTTAATCCAAGATCTGTTAATTCAAGCCAACTTGCTTGATATTTATCTCAACTTTATAATTAAGAATAACCAAATAAACTCATTTAAATGGCAAGAGATTGTCTTGTTAAACTGATGCCTTTAGTTCTAAAGGAGTTATCCTAAAGAAATCTGTGGGAGCTATTTGTTAACAGGGTCAGTTGTCTAAAAAGGCTCATTCTGAGTCCCAATAATAAAACTGTATCCTCGACACAGAAACAAAACAAAACAACAGCAAGCTTTTTTTCTAGCACTAGAAGGTTTATAGAGAAAACAAAGCAAAATGATGTGGAAGAAGTGGTCTGAGAGACCAGGAGACAACCAACAAAATGCACTATGATTCTGTGCAATTCTATCCGATTACTGCTCTGCCTCAGCCCCTACCTACCTAGAGCAGGAACAGCTGACTCTTTGGGTTGGATCCACAAAATCCCAAGTAGCAGGATTGTTAGCAGGCTCTTCTTCAAGAGTTGGAGTGGACATTTGGCTCCTCCTAAAAAAGGTTAAAATATGTGGTTTGTATAAACATGAGATAATATTCATACCTCTGGGGAGAAAAAGGATGTTAGAAAGAGATGAATACATCTTACACAGTAACAGTATCCTGCCGATAGACAGTTTAGAGCAACCCAAGGTGTAGGGTTCGGGGGCAGAGGGGAAGTCAACTACTATGTCTGTGCACCAGAAAGAAAATCAGATTCAAAATATTTTTATTTAAGATCAATATACATTTTAACATGGGTAGTACAGATAGCAACGAAAACATTATCTGGCACTATTAGCAGCTATTTTTTTAAAAGTCAGCTAAATTCCGGAGAGATAACCTAAATCTTTAAAAATTATCTTTTCATAGCATCTATGAATCATATACCCTCAGACAGATTATTTTTTGGTTCTGTTTGTTTTGCTTTATTTCTTTGTTAGACAGACTGTTTAAATCACTCTGAAAACATCTACATTTACTGGCATTTAAGGGCAGCACTCTATGTATATAACGTGAACCAAAATACAAGAATCCTACACAATAACTGGCAGCTAAAAGACATCTATTGCTGTATAACTAGGAACACTGGGCAGTCCCCCTGCACTGTGGATCCTACTACAGCTGATGCTGCAGGTTACTGATGGCTCTGCAGGGACTCTGCTTACTCTCCACCCTCCCCTGCCTTTCTGGGCGACTCACTTCCCTGCGCAGTGCTTCTGATAGAAGGACTCTGATCTGTTAAGAATTAATGGAAAGGTTAGTGGTGATAAAAATCAAAGATGGTAAATGAAAGAAAAAGAAAATGTAATGTGGAAATTGTTGAGGCATTGCAGACAGAAATGAAAATATCTGTACCAATAATTCTAAAGGAAAGGACCGTTTTTAAGCAAACAGAGCTACCTTTTAAATTCTGGAACATGAAATGATTTCCCGCTGCAATTATTTTAGATTTTTTTCTACTAAATCTTTAGTAGCTTATTCTATATGTGTTAGTCGCTCAGTCATGTCTGACTCTGCAACTCCATGGACTGCAGCCTGTCAGACTCCTCTGTCCATGGAATTCTCCAGGCAAGAGTACTGGAGTGGGCTGCCATTCCCTTCTTCCCTTCTTCCCAACTCAGGGGTCAAGCCTCGGTCTCCTACATGGCAGGCAGATTCTTTACTGTCTGAGCTACCATGCTAGAGCCACTAACTGGGAGATAAATATATAGTATGAATTTGTTAAAAACTAGGTCCAAGGTCTGAAGGACAGCTCTTAAATGTGTATATATAAAGCTTTGAAGAGCAGTCACTTAAGAAATACTGACTTAACTTCTAAATGAGTCCTTTGGAATTACTGACAAAAATGTCCACATTTGTTTTGTTCCTAAGAATCAAGACTCATTGTTTACTTCTATCAGTCAAAAAGGTGGACATCTCAGTCATATCAAAACATGTGAAAATATGCTGATATGTTTACATAATTCTTGATAAGTGAAAAAGTGTTTACTGACTACTGTTTGACATTATCATCCATGCAATTAAAATAATATCTCATCTTAGAATCAATTTCTACTCTTTTACAAAAATATGTTAAGAAAGGAGGAAGGAGGTCAGAGGGGATAGACAGGAGGGAGGTGGACAAGAAAGGGAAGTTGGGGAGAAGAAGAAAAGAATTTCCCTGAATCAAGAAACAGAAGCACAGCAGCTACTAAACACTTCTCTAATTCTCATCCATTTAGTTGAGAAATACATTGTCAATTAAAACATGAGGCTAATGTATCATAGAAAACACGGCAATGAAGGTCATTTTCCTTTGTAAATAGCAAACACTCATTAGTAGGTATACAGGGAAAAACCATACCCACAACTATTCTCCTGATATTCAGGGTGAATCTCCGAGTCAGCTGTGCTAAAAAATGTCAGATGAATACTATGACAAAGAGATGATAAAGAACTTCACAATTTTCCTGGACCATCAAATTATTCTAACATCTTTGCTTTGAATTTTACCCTATTATGATCCGAAAGATGAGCTAACAATGCAATGACCCCCTCAGGGTTTGGTCACACAACGGTGCCCTATGACTGATCCTCCTCCTATAGTAATAAAAGGCATGTCAGGTAAACCACCACCCAGACACAACGGGAAACACATACTTGGACTGGGTTCTGTTGAGGATGCATTCCTTCCAGACTCGATGGACCATGTGATTGTGGAGTTTTGGAGGAATCTTCCCCGATCTCTTTGGACTGTGCATAGTTAGCATCCCCCCGTCTTGGGAGCCTAGGTGACTGACAGCACTCTGCGTACCTCCACTCTCACCTAGGAGAGAAAACACAATTTGGAAGGTCAGAATTTTCTGAAAAGGGCTCCGAGTGCACAGACTGCTCAGGGGATCTTCCAGACCCAGGGATCAAACTTGGGTCTCGGGCGTTGCAGCCAGATTCTTTACCGTCTAAGCCACCAGGGCAGCCCCTTATTTATTTAACATAGACATTTGATTGTTGAAACTGATCACGGCAGCTTTGCTGCTACCCCTGACAATAACGCTATCCATAGCTATGAGTAAATCTGCGTCAATATAGCTTTCAGTCACATCAATACCCGCACTCACATACCCGCAATGGCATATCCATCAGGAGGCATTCCTACTCAGCGGTTTTGGAGATGACTTACACAGGAGGATTCAAACATGACAACGTTAAAGATATAAACATGCATGGATTGTCTGAGTTTTTAAATCTCAATGCAGTAAATGAGTTTCAAGACAGAAGAAAACAGCAGAGGGAGCTTTATGCTCACATAACTAAATGGCTACGTAGCAACTGCACACTGCCCTGGGTAGAAGAGAGAAATCCTTAACAAGGTCAAATTTCAAATCTATGCGTGGAACTCTTCATCCTTATGCCTGACACCACCTATGCAAGCTAATACTAAAAAAATGAGAGACTAACTCCACATTTTATATCAGCGGATTAGAAATTCACTGGTTTCTAATATTTCCACTTAGATTTTCCAACTGTACTTGGTATGCAATACATTTTCGGTGGCATGCATAGTAAGTCACTCTGTCATGTCCCACTCTGCAACCCGATGGACTGCAGCCCACCAGCCCACCAGAATCCTCTGTCCATGGGATTCTCCAGGCAAGAATACTAGAGTGGGCTGCAACTTCCTCCTCCAGGGCCATTTTCTATTATGCCTACTCTAACTGTTGATAAGATTAGTTATTGGTTGTAAACATTTTACTACTTTCATCTCATACAAGATAAATAATGAAGTCAATTTTCAGTATTAAATTCTGATTTGATTACTTTTATCTATTTGATTTCATAAACATATTGAGGGTTTTATTCCTGATAGAATTATGATGCAAATTATCTCAACTGAAATAATTTTAAAGTGCTCTGAAATGGTTCACTTTCATGTGAAAAAGAAAGAAGCAACCTAATATTTCTTAGTATCAATGCAAAACAACCATTGTATGGAATTGAATGGATAAGTCTCAGCTCCAAGTTTTTTTTTTTTTTAATAAAGCAAACCCCAATGCTTACATTCTTAGGAACTGAAGCTTTCTTGCTCCCCAGAAAAGTACTGTTATAATATAAATAAGATAAATTAACAGAGACAAGAAATTTGATCTTTCATTGCTATCTTTTAATCTTAAAAGTTCTCTGACTTGGCTCACAGGACAAAATATTTCATTTTGACTTTACAATGGATTTTCAAATGCCTATTATAAAACTAGGCAAAATAAAGAAACAAACAGAAGTAGGCAGCATAGCCGTTTGACCCCAAACACTCAACAGTATAGCCAAACAGACTATCAGTCCATGGTATCATGAGGGAATTATTTATGACCAAAACAGGAGAGGTTGTGGGGAAAGCCAGCCAGACTCTTTTCTGACTAAACGTAGGTTAATGTTTTTCAGTAGCTTTTAACGATTTAACTAAAATGTGGGTGGTATCTTATATGGAATTAAATGAGACTTGTATTACATGTTAAATGCATATTCAATGCTGCTTCTCAAATTATCTCCATAAACAGAAGAGGCAAGCTGATCTATCTATTCACACAAGCCAGAACTCTGGCCCTCCCAGGTCCCGTGCCAATCTAGGAGACTCTTGGCCACTTTAAGGGGCAAAGTAATCCCCTTTGTCCTATGCCCAGGAAAGCATGGTAGTGTTCAACATCATTCAAGTGCAGAGTGATGAGGCCGAGCAGGATTCTCGCAGATGGAGCATTAGGAGTCCTAAGCTGTAACTTGATGTTATGATGTTTAAAGCTGGACAAATTAATTTTATGACAAATACATCAGTCATGCTCATTTAGTGTTTCTGTTTTAGGAAATAAGGAGACACCAAGAAATTTATTTACCCAGGGTGTAGCACAATGATATACACAGAGTTAAAGGGGAAGAAATCTAAAGATCTATAGTTGTAAAAGTACACACCTGAAATTTTTTTCTGAATTATGATTTTTTTTCTGAATTATGAATTTAAGAGTTCTGAACTAATCAAAGGTCAAGGCATCATGCACACAGCAGGCCTTCAATTTTAAGCTGAACACAAATTTTACTAAATATCAGGCAAAACAGTAACAAATGTAAACAAAAACTGATGATTTCTGTAGTTTGTTAAAAATCCAAACTTGCATATGAAATATGATTAACATTTTTTAAAATACTGACAATTCTAGACTTATTAATGTATCTTCTCTATGATGTTATTATAATTATAAAAAGACTATACAAGGGTTTTTCTGCTTTTTCAGTTTAAAAGTGGTTTTAATAAAAATCAACTAATGGCAAATCCTTTCACAAGGGATCATCCAAATTCTCTGCTCTACTGTATTCAGAGCTGGATGTAGTACAATTTTTCACCATCTTAGCAACTACAAGGGTCTTAAAAACAAAGGCTAGGAATTTCCTGGCAGTCCAATGGTTAGGACTCTGTGCTTCCATTGCAAGGGGCACAGGTTCAATCCCTGGCGGCAGAACTAAGATTCTGTAAGCCGGGTAGGCCAGCCAAAACAACCTCTCAAAATCCCAAACCCCTAAGGTTATATGTTCAATTCTATGTCCCTCACACAATATCTGGGATTTTCCTTCCAGATAACTTAATGTGTATGCTATGTTGCTTCAGCTGTGTCTGACTCTTTGTGACCCTATGGACTTAGCCCGCCAGGCTCCCCTGTCCATGGGATTCTCCAGGCAAGAACACTGGAGTGGGTTGCCATGCCCTCCTTCAGGGGATCTTACCAACCAGGGATAGAACCCATGTCTCTCATATCCCCCTGCATTAGCAGGCAGATTCTTTACCACTAGCGCCGCCTGGGAAGCTGATAACAACACTGTGTGTTAAAACTGGAGTTCTGAGCACTTCTTTGAATTCTTGTCCTACTGTTTTTATATTGCTTTACTGTTTATCAAGCACTGTCAGGTACATGATCTAACATGTATAACAGTCCTGGAAACTATACAGAATTTAACAGAGAAGGAAACTGGTGTTCAAAACAAGTACGAAAATTAAATATGGTCACTCATCTAGTAAAAACTAAAGCTAGGTTTTAAAAGGTGTGTTCAATCACAAAGTCTATCAGTTCAGTTCAGTCGCTCAGTCGTGTCCAACTCTTTGCGACCCCATGAATTGCAGCATGCCAGGCCTCCCTGTTCATCATCAACTCCAGGAGTTCACTCAGACTCACGTCCATCAAGTCCGTGATGCCATCCAGCCAACTCATCCTCAGTCGTCCCCTTCTCCCCCTGCCCCCAATCCCTCCCAGCATCAGAGTCTTTTCCAATGAGTCAACTCTTCGCATGAGGTGGCCAAAGTACTGGAGTTTCAG
>SJYV01027303.1:809804-868734 GCA_006410875.1 Neotragus pygmaeus
CTTTCACTTTCATCAAGAGGCTCTTTAGTTCTTCTTCACTTTCTGCCATAAGGGTGGTGTCATCTGCATATCTGAAGTGATTGATATTTCTCCCGGCAATCTTGATTCCAGCTTATGTTTCTTCCAGTCCAGCGTTTCTCATGATGTACTCTGCATATAAGTTAAATAAGCAGGGTGACAATATACAGCCTTGACGTACTCCTTTTCCTATTTGGAACCAGTCTGTTGTTCCATGTCCAGTTCTAACTGTTCCTTCCTGACCTGCATACAGATTTCTCAAGAGGCAGGTTAGGTGATCTGGTATTCCCATCTTTTCCCCAATATGTTATTTAACCATGCACATTTACTGAATGTCACTACACGTCAAGCACTATGGCAGCAATTTTTAAATACTACCTTATTTCATTCTCATGAAAATTACCACGTGATGAACATGTATCATGCTTGATAGTCTGTTTTCAAAGTTTAGAGGACAAGACTTTGTTTACTAAAGTTCCTGCCAATACGGTGCACATTAAATACCTGTAAATAATCTTACTTCAGCTCAAGTGTGATGATTATCCTTTTCTTAGTGACCATATTTTCAATTAAAATGAAGTCAACTATAACAACAAAAAAGTTAATATAGAATATGTACTACTCGACAAAGGAAACATCTTCCCAATTTAAATAATTTCTGAATTTTCTCAAGAAGGAAGAATGTTGAAATGGACAAATTTTTCAAGTTAATATCTGTCATTAGTGTAGACAGATTATTGAAAGGACAAAACATTTATTCAGAGCTCTTAGATGTCAGACTAACTTTATAACAAGGAAAGAGAATTCTCCCATGACTTGTCCCTGTGTGGCAACAGCCAATTGGGCAAGCACGTCAACTATTCTCTCATTTAGTATTTTTCACCACATCTCGTCTCCTGATTGCATGTGTGTGCATGCATGCATATCAGTGTAAAAGGGGAGATGCATGTGTAGAACTGAAGAGAAACAATGAAGGTGTTTAACTGGAGTAAAGACTAACAGACACAATTAAAATTCTGAAGCACATCAATTGTTTACAATTTTCCTTCTCTATTTTGTAAAATCCCACATTAGTCTATTTCCATCTCTTCCACCAGGAATTTCTCTGTGTGTTTTCTCATCTATTCCATGGCAGGGGTCCTACATGAGTTTTTGAGATCTCCTCCCCCCAGGATGTTCCTGGATCATACTCACCCATGACAGCCTGTTCTGGAGAAGTGGGCGGGGTGAGAGGCATCCCGCAGTTACTCGGGTCCTTCACGCTCCCAAGCCCCTGTTGCCCAGCTGTAATATGGCCGCCGGTACTGGCCACACTCTGAGGAACTGGGATGTCATTCTGAGAGATCAGCACAAAAGCTGAAGGATAAACCATCCGAACACCACCTGTGAGGAGAGCAAGCGAGAAAACAGGCCTGAGAAAAAGGTCACGCCAGCCTGCCAAATTTATTATTCCAGTGGTCAGAGTCAAAGCTCACTGGTAAAAATGAGATGCTCATTAGGTACTGCCAAAAGTGATAGGTTCCAACCTTTCATAAGTTAATAGCTATTTAAACATGTGTTCCAACATTATCATAATAGCATTTGGAATACAGGGACCATTGGTGCTTCAGGCAAGATAACTACTCAGCAAATACCACTGTGTCAAGAGAATTCAAAAAGATGGGGAAATTATGGAGATTATTTTTGATGAATCTGAATGATTATCTTTTTAAATTAAGCAAGATGAAGAAGATAGAATTAAGTTCTTCAGGCAAAACATTTTCTCTTACCAACAATTACTTCTACTGCCACGGGGAAATCATCATCATATCCCAACTCTTCCTCTCCTTTCATTTCTTCTTTCTTTTTCAGCACCATTGGGTAGAAATACTGCCATTCCTCTATCAACTTACGGGTGGCTGGGTCTGACATCTTGTATGCTTGGCCTGTTAGCGTGCCATTTAAGCCATAAGGACTTACCAGTACTAAAGCAGACAGGAGAAACATATGTTACGCATCAGAGTAATAATTCCTACTTAAGTGTAATGCTACATACACAGTAGTCTTAGGGTGAGGCACATTATCATTTGATGTATACTGCTCTTTATTTCCTAACTCCTATTTAAGTGTAATTTTAAAAAATTTCTAGTTTTAGTACTTTTTATAAGCCTCTCAACTCAAATCAATTTTTGAAGGAAATCAAATGGGAGGAGATATAATTAACACCATCAGACAAGTACATCAACAAACAATATATAAGCCAGCTATACGTAAGCTATATCTATACATTAAAGCATATAAACATCATTCTGGTAATAGCTCATACAGTGTGAATACTGAATCTTCCATGACAGAAGACCATTCAATACATATATCCTGAAACCAGCCTGGGACCTGAACGCTCTCCCTATGATTTCCTGAGACTTCCTAAATATTTGAGGGAATTTAAAAACAATGTCTATTGGCAGAAAAGTCTTAATGTACCAAATCTGAAACATAATGTTATGTATAAGTTCAGTTACAACTATTTTAGAGGTCTGCTGATTAAACAACTCTANTTTCCTGAGACTTCCTAAATATTTGAGGGAATTTAAAAACAATGTCTATTGGCAGAAAAGTCTTAATGTACCAAATCTGAAACATAATGTTATGTATAAGTTCAGTTACAACTATTTTAGAGGTCTGCTGATTAAACAACTCTAAAATAAAATTTATTTTACGTAAAGGACTTAAAAACTCCTTCTCTAACTCTTTCACTGTTTGACTCTGATGTCATTTTCACTGAGCTAGACACAAAAATGCAGTTAACATAACACTGTATAACTCAGTTCTTATTCTCACAGTNTTTTAGAGGTCTGCTGATTAAACAACTCTAAAATAAAATTTATTTTACGTAAAGGACTTAAAAACTCCTTCTCTAACTCTTTCACTGTTTGACTCTGATGTCATTTTCACTGAGCTAGACACAAAAATGCAGTTAACATAACACTGTATAACTCAGTTCTTATTCTCACAGTGAGTATTTCAACATTTCAAATAACACTTTTCTAGGGATAAAAGACACTTTTCCTTAATCCTGACTTATAAAAACAAATCTCAGCATAAGCATTCACTGGGAGGCCCTTTTTGGGAGACAGTTTTTTTCTTAACTGCTGGATGATATATCACATCAATCAAGACAGAGATGGTTAAAGACATCACATATTTCTTGTTGCCTTCTGCTATTCTGTATGGATACAAATGGAGAAATACTGATCTAAGCAACACAGCTAATCAAGGGCAATTTTCCTGTTTTAACACTTCTAAGAAATCCCCACATCAATATGATTAATTATATTCATTATAATTGTCTATATACCAACACCTGCCCTAAGAATGTACCTTCTCTACACCAATCATGGGAAATAAGCAGGATAATGCCCCACAAAGTCTTCCATGATTCAAGATATTAGTAACCAAGTAAGTAGTCTACAGGGACCAAGTATGGCCAATATTATCTTTCTCAACTTAGATTAGTCATCTTTTCTCATGACTAGTAATTCCTTTTGTTACTTTAAGTAAATGCTTTTATCTTGCTCCACGATAAAGTCAGATGATCCTCAGCACTTTCAGAGTCAAGGAAACATAGTGTTTAAATAATCCTGACAATCCACAAATGAGCATATTGTACAACTCAAGTGTACAGTTTGAAAACTGGGCTGTTTTGAATAATATAGCAGTTCATACATAAAACATCCAAAAAAACTACAGAACAATAAAGTACACAGTTTAAAATGTGTTGCTAGATGGAGGAAAATGCAGGCAATAATCAGGACAAAATTACATGAGGCTCAATGTTCTTTTTTACCTTAAAAAAAAGAAAAAGGCTTAAAAATCTTTAGGGCAAGAAAAAGCTGCTTTCATCAAATTAACTTGCAATTATTTGTATAAGACCAAAAACCAATATAAATAATATGGAGGCTAAACACTCATTTGACTATTATATCAATAAAATACTTTAGTCAATTTTATTAAAAATATTTTTTAAATTACATTTTGTGATATAGGCTATTTCAACCAGGCATCTCTAGAATTGGTAAGATTAAATAAACAAAAAATGTTTCTATATGGTTCAATTTAATATTATAACACTTAAAAAGAGTTATTCATAGAAAATTATGAATTCCAAAGACAAAACCAAAGCTTTAGAATATATAGTTAGAAAAAAAGAAACATGGTGTTATTTTGCTGATATCTAGGTAATTAGTTGAGCATTCATGAAAATATGAATGTAAGTTAAATTATAACCAAATATCTACAACCAATGCAGTCTAAAATTAAAAGAAAATAAGGTATTAATAAAGAAAGTACAGATTATACAACTCCAGGAATTTGACTTTGGTTAAAATTTCAAAGAGTACAAAGCTTAATAGTAACTCTCTGTTAGTCATTCCAGTCCTAAAACCACAGGACAAAGAAAACAAGGAAAATCTTTAACTTATAAGATTTTTGATCTTCAGGAAATCCTCCACACTTTATTCTTCGACACACTTAAGACCATGTTGTAGCTGAGGGAAGCTTTCAGTAAAAAAATAAGCAAGCTATCATCACTTACTTGTGGTCTTCCCTTTCCTCTTCAGAAACTAACCCTTCCTGCTTAGCTCATCATGTCCATTTCAGATACTACCTCATTCCATGAACCTTCACTGGGCAAGGTGGCTATCCACTGGGTAGGGAGTGGTGGAGAGGAGAGACATCAGTGTTTACTTACCTTGAAATGGTGCAGGTGAAGACTGAGCCATGTGGATGTGCTCCTCATTGATCAAATAAATTGGCTGGTGTTGGGCAATCTCCACACTTGTGCATACATTACTTTCCCCATGAAGAAAGAATGTGAACGCACAGGACAAATGCTCACTAGAAAAAGGCAAAATGAGAAACTCAGCTCTACATTTTGGCGGGAAATAAATAGGTGCTGGAGACAAGAACACAGACAGGACACAGCTTTACTTCATCGATCATCCACCACAGCCTGCCCTGGATGATATTAACACGCACAAACTTTCCGTCGGCTGTGGACAAATAACAACAGTAATTAAAGATGTCAGATAAACAGAAAGTTAGGTCTCACTGCAAAACTGGAAATGACTGTGCAGAACACTTTCTGCTTCCTTTGCACAGTCTCCAACTATAAGCTCCTAAGGACAGGAAAAGAGTAACGTTTTTCTACCTTCTTGTGTATTACTATCTGAACTGGCTTTTAAATGATTAGGAACAACGACAAAGTAGTTTTGCTTGTGTTTGGTATAACATAACAGTAAGATCAAATTTATAATCTTATACCATTACAATAAGGTTATTAAACTTTTTGAGCTAAAGATAGCAATTAAGAACACTGCTATATGTAAATGTCCAATATACAACTGCTAAGATAATATGTTTCTAAATGGACTGGTAATTGATTGTATTTAATTTTCACAATTTACCTCTGATCACAAAATTTTATTAAAGCATTCCACTTCTCCATTTTCCACACAATTTGCTAAAAATTGAAAAAATGATGTGTCTTGGAGAAAAATAAATTCAAAATTACTATAGTGGCACATTCTTTCAAAGTTGTTAACTTTGGCCTTAAGTCACCCATAACATCTCCATTTGTCAGGACAGCTTATACGAACATTTGCCCAATGAACCACAATCACTATATTATAGGCAACCACCATTTGAAAACTCATCTTCCAAGATTTCCTTCTTTTCAAAAATTCTCTAAAATATTATAAAGTATACTTTGAGTACCACTCAAATATTAAAATTTAAGTATAAAATTATAATGATTTTAGAAAACTGAAATAAAAATGACAACATTTTCACTCTATTCCTACAGGGAAGAATGTATTAATATAATCTTCCTTGATAAATATGTTGCAATGATCTGAGAAAATTTTGTGTTTTACTGGAATGTGCAGCTTCCTCAATAGGACAGACATACCTAGACTTGATATTTGGGTATTTAGCACAACAGAGTAATCGCAAGAGAATAAATTTAAACATCTCCTTAGCACCTTATGTCTAAGTTTGAAGTTCACAAAGAGGAAACAATGCATGTAGTTTAAATGTATGCAAGCATAGAGGAGTGTCAACAACGTGCTGGCCTCCATTTATGGAAATGACAGTGAACACACAACATCCCCCAAGCACAACATTATGCCAGACATGTAAGACACCAACATACGCATCAACTGACTGTGGACTGGTCGTTCTCATTTGCAAAATCCAGTAGAGAAGGAGTATCTGACATATCCCTCTCGTGCTTATTAACCCATGCAGTCATCCGAATATTTATAAGGCCACTGGTGAGAGTTACAGATTCTGAGTACAGCCCAGAGCGCACTTGCTCTTCCACTGAATCCCAACTGTGCATGAACACAAACACAACCTACCTTTGTCTATCAATCAGGAAGTCAGAATGGTACAAGAAGTCTGAACAGTGACAATGAGTAAATATGGTTCATGTCCTCAAGGAGTGTATAAACTAAGGCTGACATAAATGCTTATCAGTACAATAAAGTCAAGTACAGAAACAGAAAACCAAAATGTCATGGGAAGGCTAAAGTGTACTGATTTTTTCAATTTGGAAGTCCAAATGCTTCAAAGAAGATGAAATCAGATGAATGTTTGATTTCAGTAGAGAAAAGATAAAGTAAGAGAGGGAATATGAGGCAAGGAATAGATGTAGTTAGGAACAGGATATAGCTTAGAAATTCTAAAAGGAGGAGAGATGGGATGTGATGGAAAAGGAGTCTGAAAAAAGAAGTCAGAGGTCACCCTTGAGACAACCAAAAGTTTTGCCATATGAAAAATAGCGGGGAGCCAATTTAAGGTTTGTTTTTTAAAAGTTGGCTCAATCTAAAGAATTGAGATAAAAACCTCAAAATAGAATTCAATCTGAATTTGCTATGTTCCAAAAGAGGCTCAGAGGTTAAAGCATCTGCTGCAATGCGGGAGACCTGGGTTCGATCCCTGGGTCAAGAAGATCCCCTGGAGAAGGAAATGGTAGCCCACTCCAGTGTTCTTGCATGGAGAATCCCATGGACAGAGGAGCCTGGTGGGCTACAGTCCACGGGGTTGCAAAGAGTCAGACATGACTGAGCAACTTCACATCACTTCACAAAAGACACAGAGAAACACAAATGAAAACAGTAGGAAGTAAATCAATGACCTATTTTCTATATTAATAACTTTTAAAAACAAAACTTTTTTTTTCCCCTAAAGAGACAAAACTACACAAGAACAAGTTATGGGGGAAATAGAACAGAAGCCACCAGCAGCTATACATAATATTTGGTAAGTTACCTCACTGTTCTGATCACAGCTTCCTCATATGTCAGGTCAGATGCTGGCACAAACTGCTGCCCCATCATCCCGAGAAATTCCCATTCAGAAGGTCTAGATGAGCCCCAAGAATCTGCATTTCCACCCAGTTCTCAGTGCTGCTGCTGCTACTCCTAGCTCAAGGTTCATGCTTCGAGAATCACTGAACTTTATGGCACATAAATCCTTTTCAGCTCTAAAATCCTTTTTTTCCCCTAAGATTACAAGAAACAAGAGGGCAAGGAGGACGATACTGATGACCTAAGGAGACTTTTGCCACTTCTAAGACCACACAGATAGAACTTACAGCATTGCCCGTAAAAGTTAACTACAAACAGACAAAACGCCAGATTGTAAAGGGCTGGTTAACTAAGCTATGATACATCCTTACAAGATAATACTGTGTAACCACTTAAAAGAAAATACTGATACATAAAAACCTATCACATAAACCCATTAAAAGATGAGGAAAAAAATAAGGTACAAAATTGTTGTGAATCATATACATCCATCTGTATAAAAATGCGAGAGTGGGGAGAAAAATATAAGCACACACAATCTGCTTACCCTGGCATAAAATTTCTCTGGAAGGATTCACTTTAAAAACCTAATAATTTTGGCTGCCTTTGGGGAATGCAGTGGTATGACTAGGGGATAAAGAAAGCATTCTCAATACTCTTTTCTACCTTTTGAATGTGGGGCCAGGGGTCACACAGAAGGTAATGGAGGCAGGATCTGAAAGAAGACCCTGCCTCCCGTCCTGTGCAGTGCCTGTTGGCCCAACTAGGGGAACCCACAGCCTTTCATCTCACCACATTTTGGCTCTTAGTTGCAGCCTGCTGAGATCATCTTCGATTCTGAGTCTGTTATCTAACATGCTGGTTATTTAATCAGCAAGCATCAATATCTTTATCCATGTCAGTATTAAAAATGGTGCATGAGACTATACTGAGGAAAGAATCCTGAGTCACTTTATCAGGTAATTTTCCAGTTACAAATTCTCCCAAGTGCTGCCACTCATGTAGAGTTTCTTGTCTACAAAGGACAATCTGAAAGATGACTATGTCAAATGTCTTTATAAAATGCAGACACATAACTACTACCGTATTACCCTGATCTAGAAACCTGCCTAAAAGCCAAATTCAGGTTGTCTGATATAAAAGTTAACTCTCCTCATTTTACAGATGAGAAGGATAAAAAGTATGGCCTGCAAATGCCACTCTTAGAAGCACAGCTGTAATTAGACTTGAAATTTAGGGATCCTTCCTCTCCTTTTCACCATACACCTGTCTGCTGTTGCACTCACCTCACTTTCCCAGAACGCTAGAGGACTACAGCTTTCCTTTTCTCTGTGAAGGGACTCCCATACTCTCTGCTACTCAGGAGTAGTCTTGATTTCCACAGCTTTACCTGCTCTACACTAGACACACTACTCCTTTAGGGCTCCCTTGTCTTTCTCCTCTGTTGACTAAGGTCAAATAATCAACATGTAAATACGATGATTAGTATAATAGTAGTACTACTACTGATATCATTAAATAACCTATCTATAAATAACTCTGGTGTTATGAAGAAGAAAACTGTACGGTGAATTTGGAAATACAGGTATAATGTGTTCACTATCAAAAAGATAAAGATCATCTGAATGGCTGAAAAATACTAAATCCACCTACAGAATACCTACAACAGACATGCAAAATTAAACCACATACATGGACCTCACCAGATGGTCAACACCGAAATCAGATTGATAATAGTCTTTGAAGCCAAAGATGGAGAAGCTCTATATAGTCAGCAAAAACAAGATTAGGAGCTGACTGTGGCTCAGATCATGAACTCCTCATTGCCAAATTCAGACTAAAATTTAAGAAAGTGGGGAAAACCACTAGACCATTCAGGTATGACCTAAATGAAATCCCTTATGATTATACAGTGGAAGCGAGAAATAGATTTAAGGGACTAGATCTGATAGACAGAGTTTCTGATGAACTATGGACAGAGGTTCGTGACATTGTACAGGAAACAGGGATCAACACCATCACCAAGAAAAAGAAATGCAAAAAAGCAAAATGGCTGTCTCAGAAGGTCTTACAAATAGCTGTGAAAAGAAGAGAAGCAAAAAGCAAAGGAGAAAAGGAAAGATATACCCATTTGAATGCAGAGTTCCAAAGAACAGCAAGGAGAGATAAGAAAGCCTTCCTCAGCAATCAATGCAAATAATACAGGAAAACAATACAAAGGGAAAGACTAGAGGTCTCTTCCAGAAAATTAGAGATATCAAGGGAACATTTCATGCAAAGATGGGCTCAATAAAGAACAGAAATGGTACAGACCTAACAAAAGCAGACGATAGTAAGGAGGGGTGGTAAGAATACACAGAAGAACTGTACAAAAAAGATCTTCATGACCCAGATAATCACAATGGTGTGATCACTCACCTAAAGCCAGACATCCTGGAATANGAAAGATTGAGGGCAGGAGGAGAAGCGGACAACAGAGGATGAGATGGTTGGATGGCATCACTGACTCAAAGGACCTGAGTTTGGGTAAACTCCAGGATTTGGTGATGGACAGGGAGGCCTGGTGTGCTGTGGTTCATGGGGTCGCAAAGAGTCGGACATGACTAAGCGATTGAACTGAACAAAAAAAGTAGAAAATGATATTGCAGGTGAATACAAATAAAAACAAAGCTGGTATAGAAATACTAATAAACAGAACATTTTTAAAACTTAGGTTCATCTTTATAGAATAATGAACAGAGAAATTCACTAAGAAATTTAAACAATTTTGAGTGTGCATGTACACAGCCATATGGTATACAATATTACTCAGAAATAGATAAAGAAAAAATGGCAGAATTACAAGGAGAAACTGACAAATCTTTAATTGATAAGTGTTTCTGCTGGGGTCCTGCCCCGGTGGATCCAGGGAATTCGAAGGGGAGATGGCGTAGGCGAGGAAAACTTATTTATTTAGAAATATAAGAGAAATTAAGAAGAAATAGTATAGTAGGAAAATTCAGTGGAGAAAAGATGCTAAATAACTTGGTTTACGGGGAAAGCTAATAAAACCTCAGGACAAGAGATTTGTACCATCTTTTGAATATCAGAGGGTGCCCCACCTTGGGCTCCCTCTCTCACAGATCTTAGAATCCAGGGCAAGTAAGTAAACACGGTAAGCCTCCCCGCTCCAGATGGGAATTCAGCCTGAAAAAGAGAGGGAGGGAGGGGGGAAAGAGAGAGAGAGAGAGAGAGAGCGACATGGGGGAAACCAGATTTCCAAGAAACTAGTTCGAGAGACTAGTTCATCCTTTATTGTTCAGAAGGCTTTTTATACTTTTTGACAGTACATAGAGATCAATGGGTAATACAAAATAATGCAGTGTCAGCAGCCCTGACTCTTATCAAGACCAGGCTTTCTCTCTGCATACTTAGTCGTATACAGAAGTCTTAGGTGATTTACATCATCTTCCAGCCAAAAGGCCAATTAATATTTTACGGCCCTTTTCTGATAAGGGTTTGTCAACCAGAAGACTTATCTGTCTTAAAAATGTTGTTCTTCCCAAAGTCTGGTCCCACTCTCAGAAAGCACTAAATAAACTTACAGTCTTACGTAGCAAGGATACAACAATTTATAACAAGTAAAAGGAGTATAGTGATTTATAACAAAGAGAAAAGTAATTAACTCAAAAGTCTAGTGTTGCTAACATCAAAACTACTATATTCCTATTTCTGCATCCCGTTTACATTGATTAATATCCTCCCAGGTGCCTAAAAGATAAAGAATATGGAGGCCTAGCAGCAGTCATTGACTCAACAGTGAAAACTCGTCACCAATATAATTTTTAGCTCTTTAGAAAAGGCTCTGTATCTTTAAGATGCTTTAAGCTTTGTGCCTCTCGTCGTTGGGGGCTGTAAGCAATTCACAAATTGTAAAAGTCTAGGGGAACCTGTCAGGCAAGTTAGAGAGCCATCAGAGGGGTTTGAGCTGAAACATTCCTTTCATATGCAGGAGACTGAAGCCCTGAATTAACTTTTTCCAGAGAATATCAGAAGAGGGAAAGCACAGTACAATAAAGCAGGCAGACTCTGGTTTTAGGGGGTATATGTTCAGGAAAACTCAGGGGGAACCCTTGAAAAGCTGGATGACGCCTTTGCGTTTTGTCGGGCTTCCTTCCTCATGACCTTTATCACAGGCGGAATTCCTCACACAGGCTCCTGGCATACTTCAACATACTTTTTTCAGTATTTAATAAGCAAATTATTTAGAATACCAAAAAAAAAAAAAAAAAGACAAAAATATATAAACAAGTATATATGTTGGCTTTTAAGAAATAAATCATCTGTTCTTTTCAGGGACCCACAGAAGATGTACAAAAAAGGACTGGGAACTAGGGCAGAAGACAAAGCCAAATTTTCAAAGAATTGGTATCACACAGACTATAGATTCTTTAATCATAGTGCAATTTAGTTAGAAATCAACAGTTTTTGCTTTTTCTTTTTTTAAGGTTAAAATAAAATCCCTTGTTTGGAAACTTGAATAGGCACTTTGTAAATAAATCATGGGTTTACAGAGGAAATCACAATGGAAATCACACAATGTTTAAAACTGAATGACAACAAAAGTAATACATGTCAAAATCAGAGAGATACAGTGCTGAGAGAGTAATTTATATCCTTATATGCCTAAAAGAGGGTCTTAAAATAAATGAGATAAGCCTTCAAATCAAGAAGTTGAAAGGGGCAACAACAAAAAACAAGTAAACTCAATGAAACTTTAAGGCTGAAAATAATGACAAAAACACAAAAACTTGAGGGAGGGGGAGAAGAGAGGTAACAGAAATGATTAACACAAGCAAACTTGTTCTGTGAGCACATCAAAAGAAGACAAACCACTAAGCCAACTGACTTGAGGAAGGGAAGTGGACAGACACCTACACAGCAAGGCAGGAGGGGTGCCACCACACAGTCCTGAAAACCAGGAGGAAGGACCCGAGGCACTGATCACTTGGTGGCAAGGCTAGCCGCTTACTGCAAAGGCTCTGCTGCTTCCTACACCTCTGCTGTTGGGCAGGCTTTTCTTTTGTCTAGAATAAACTTCTCCCATCCTTCATCACCTAATGCCTTCTCATCTTTTCCAAGAAATCATCTTCAAAAGTCCCAGAACTGGCAAAATGCACCCAAACTATTCTGTATATATCTCGGCCAAAGCCTCTCAATGCTCCTAAGTTTTATGCCTAGTTCACCTGATTAACTTTTGTGAGGACAAAAGTCAAGTTTTATCTATCATTTTGTATTCCCACACTTAACACTGTGGAGTAGGAAGATGCTGCATTAATCACTTGAGTTTGTGATACTTTGTACCTTTCCTCTAAAATATTCTGGCATTTTATTTGGAGAGTCTGACATAATCATGGAATTCTGAGTCATGAGACAGAGAAGAAAAGAGAAAAAGAGGGAGAGGGGAAAAAAAAAAAAAGAAACCCTGTGACTTTCCAGTCAAGAATACATTAGGGGAAACCTACCTCTGGTCTTGAGAATCTCTGACAATCTCTCTCTGGTCTTCTAAAGGGAACCTGCTTGGGGGTATCACTGACAGCTGTGGAGTATAATATGGTATGGCTCTCATTGGGACCCAAGATAGTGTATATTTTGCAAATCTCATCTACATTTCTATAACCCCACGTGATTTCCTACTCTGTCACTCTCCTTAAATCCCATCTTTCAAAGTCCAATATCACTTCTACCTTTTCCATGTAAGTTCTTTTTTATGGCCTTATACAAAAGGCCTTCTCGTATAAGCTATTTTCACAGAGACCTCTTTATTCTCTGCCACGAAGAGTATTTACCTCTTGTTTGTACCCATATTATCAAAAGAACTCATTTAATTAACAAGTATTTACTAAGCACATCTATCTTGTATCAAACACTATGCTGGACTTAGCCATGTAGAAATAAGACCAGAATCAGCCCTTGGGTATTTTATGTTTTTAAAGCAAAGCACCAAAAAACTTTAAAAAGGAATAGAAATTTGAAGACTAAGAAATTCTGGTAGGATGCCCTCAGTTAAAATTGGGTACTTGAATGTGACAGTTCTCAAGAAAGGGCTCATATCATTACATGATGCTTCAGGCAAGAATTCTGGAGTGAGATGCCATTCCCTTCTCCAGGGGATCTTCTAGACCCAGGGATCAAGCCCATGTCTCCTGCATTACAGGCAGATTCTTTACTGCTGGGCCACTGGGGAAGCCCATCCAATGATTCCATCATCCAATTTATTTCTTTCACAAGACTTTGTCATAATTTGCAATTGGTTACTTTGATGGTCTCCCTCATCATAAAATAAGCTCCCCCAAAGCAGGAATCATGTCTGTCCCACTGCCCTCTGAATCCTCAGCACCTAGACATATAACACTTGGTAGTCACTGCATGGCTAAATGCAGTTTTAGTCATAACCAAAGAGTAAATTACTTTTCTTTTAGCAAGTTCCATCACTAGGAGAACAAGAAAAATTGATGTGCACAATGAATATTTTTTAAGTGGGAAGATTAATTATTATTAATAGAAGGGGAATGTAATTTCCAGTGATAGAAAAAAAAAACTTTAAAAACTGTTTACTTGGCAAATATAAGGGGTTGGTGTAGGTTGCATCTGTGTTGTTGAGAAAAGACTTGCAAAGATGCAAAAAAGGAAGAACTATCTTCCAGATGATTTTACTCTTAGAATACTCTAAATCTTAAGAACAATTTTTTTTCACTTCTTACACTGAGTTTTCAGAATACAAGTATTACATGTGCTTTCAAAATGCATTATGAATATTAATAAACTCCTGTTCTTTTCAGGGTGTAAAAGTGTTTTGATAACAGATTCACAATGCAGAATGCATTTAGATAATTTTACCTAAATGCTTTTTGTGTTATGAACTTATTACCTTAAAATTTTCCAAGTTGTCATTAACCAAATCTCTTGCAAGAGGTAATTTGCCTCACTCTATAGATCCTCATTTGGGAATATTTTGCTAATGTTACTTTATCATTTTCTTTTCTTAAAAATATACCATTTGCTTTGTCAGCCTTCACAAAGACCATGGTAAATCATTTGCTCACTGGCATACTGACCTTTCTCTTATTGAACAGTTCTTAACTTTCATCTCCTTTTCACAAGATGGTGACATTATAACAGAGAAATAAGAGTTGATCAAATTATTTTATAAAATCCTGAGATCCTTTCACCTTCTCTTTAAATTAGAAGTTAAACCTAATTACAAAGGCAATGAAAATGTCCTGAAAAGTTAATGGCACATAATTTAAAAAACAAAAAATGGGAGTACTTGCATTATAACTGTTAAAGTATCAAGTGCAACTTTATGAATAATCGCCCTGCCAAGAAATAGTTAACCAATTAAATTGTTAGAATACAAAATTGCCTCAATGAACAATTTTTCTTCACAAAGGTATATACATATGTAATGCACAGGTATATATGTATATGTGCATAAATTTATAAATGTACACACATGTACATGAGAAATTAAATCAGTGAGCTCTATGACCATTCCCTTCTACCCTGCCAAATCTCAAAGCCAAGTTGGTCCTTGGCAGTAGATTCAGCACGGGAGTGGTGCAGTAATTCTTCCCCATCACAAGGTGCTGCTCCCGGTCTTGCAGAGGTAACAGAGCAGCAGCACCTCTTGCACTGATGCAAAAACAGTAGCCCAGTGGCCTAAAAGACTGAATGTTCCTCCCTGGGTACCTCACTAGAAGCAAATGACAGTGTGGAGGCTCTGACTCAGTGTGTCTTTGATCCAAAGGCAGGAAGAGTGTGACAGGTTCTCATCCTGATGGTACAAACTATATAAGGTAATTTTCAAGTTGCCAAAATTTACATAAGAGTTACTCTAGTCAGTGAAGTGTGCTTGAAGAAGCTGGTATACACAATATTTGAGGAGACTTACAAAAGTTGTCTTACTTAAATAAGCCAGTTTATCTAGTCTCAATCGCTGGACAACCCTTGGAAAATTCAATGGGAGTGTGGCTGGCAGAGAATACAGATGAAAGTGACATTTATATTAGGAAACTCATGACTATTACAGCACTTTTACTAATGGCAATCCACTCCAATACTATTGCCTGGAAAATCCCAAGGACAGAGGAGCCTGGCAGCCTACAGTCCATGGAGTCGCAAAGAGTCGGACATGACTGAGTGACTTCACTTAAGACATGCTTGGATTCTTTTCTCACAGTAACAAAGTGGGGGAAGGGTGGAAGGGTATAGGGAATCACAGACATTTTCTACCATTTTTCTCATTAAATATTGATACCAATTGGGCATTATATATTGCTAAGAAAAAAGGCTGAACTGACAGTAAAATAGCTAAGACTTTATATATATAGTTTGAGATAATAAACCAGCCTTTCTCTGTTGCTCCTTACTGCTGAACTGAAATGCTGTTTCTTCCCAAAGTACAAAATACGTGTGAATGGCACATCTTAAAATCAGTGACTGTTTGCTTATATTTTACACAAATGTCCAACCACTATGACAGATTCTGCTGCTGCAGGAGGAGCCTGAGTGGCAGACATGGTGGAGTTCTTGCCAGCTTGAAAGAAACATAGGGACAGACCTCTGACATCTGTCTAGATTCCCACAAGCAGCTCACAGTGGGAGAAATGACCTGCCAGAAAGCATAAAGCAGATGGGAATTCCACTATGGTGCCATTCATCAGGTGAACAATAGCAAGTAGGACTTTACCTATGTGATCAAACAAAAAAAAAAAAAAAGAGAGAGAGAGAGAGAGAGAGAGAGGATAAAAATAGAAAGAAAATTATTAATGAATAAGTACTAGGTAAACAGGGCTTCCCAGGTGGCTTGTTGGTAATGAATCTGCCTGCCAAGCAGGAGACTGGGGTCAGGTCCCTGGAGAAGGAAATGACAAGCCTCTCCAGTATTCTTGCCTGGGAAATTCAATGGACAGAGGAGCCTGGTGGGCTACAGTCCCTGGGGTCACAAAAAGTCTGACATGACTTAGCGACTCAACAGCAACAGCAGCAGCCAGGTATACAGCCTTTCTGCTGTCATAGAGTGTTATTTTTCCATACTCCATTACCACACTTTCCATCACTTATGAGTCTCAATTCTCACTATTTTTTCCTGCCTCATTATATTGATCATATGATCAATACCTCAAATACTTGATCATATATTGATCATACCTTAAATACTTCCAGAACAAGATGAAGCAGGTAAAAGAGACAAGGATCCATGTTGAGATTTTTCTCTCTCTCATATCCCAATTCAAGAAACTGATAGTGCAACAGAGTTAAGTTATAGTATGTATGTAACAGGAGCTAATACCTAAAGAAACAGTATGATGAAATTATTTTATGTCTCTACTTACAGTGACAGTTTTAGTCACATTTTAAAGACATTCTCTACAATAAACAAAGAAACATCTAACTGCTTATATCGCTCTATTTCACATCTAGCAGCTGACACTCAATGTGGCTTGGCAAGTTCTTTAAAGGCTTTCCAACATTTGGCATTAGCCAACCAGAGAGCAGAATCTTTTATAATCAGCACTGCTGCAAAATGTCTCACTCACCAGTACTCAAAGGAGGTCACAGATTTCCCAGCTAAAGGAAAATAAAATCGGAGCTGACACTTACTTGGTAAAATGCTGTTATCAGCAAAAATTTATCCTCCATACTCTTCCCATGCCACAGGCCTACACCGGAAGCTACGTTTTCCTTTTCTTTAATCAAAACACAGTGCAGCCTTTAATCACCAGCACTGCTTGCCATCCCAACTCCCCTATCCCAAACACAAGAAAAATAAATCTGCTGGCTAGAACCAACAAAAATAAACATAAGATGCTTCTACATTTTTCTTACAATCTACTTAAGACTATGAAGTCAAAGACAGCTACAAGTTTTGTAATATGTTTAACAAATTCCAAACAGAATTAACTTTGATTCTTAACAGTTAAAACAATTTCTCCTAAAATTCAGCAGTGATGATATACAAAGAAAAGTAGATATTGGAACTAACAGAGTCGCTAGTTGCTGTAAATAAGGATGGCATTAGCATCTCACTTAACAGTAACAGCAAACACAAGATCCTTCAGGTGATGGATTGAGCTCCTAAACAGTTAGTGTATACTCGAGACACCCAGTAGTATTCATTCTTCAAACTAGTCTACTATATACAGTAGCTACATAAGCAGTTATTTAATGACAGTGATATACAATCAATATCTCAATATCTGGTCATCATCAAAAATCTGAATGCTTAAAATTATGGATGTTTCTTCCTTTCTTCTAAGACCACCAATTTGCAAAAGGTTTAGAGGAAAACAAAAATTCTGATAGAGAATCTCCTTTCATTATCAAGAATCATACGCTCAAGCAACTTTTGGTTTATTTGTTAATTCTACAAATACGCAAGCATTGCCCGAAAATGCCAGGTGTACCACAGTGAAGTGCCGGGAGCCTGGGTGAGGAATCTTGCCTGTGACAAAGGTCATGAGGAAGGAAGCCCGACAAAACGCAAAGGCATCATCCAGCTTCAGGGGTTCTCCCTGGGTTTTCCTGAACATCTACCCCGCAAAACCAGAGTCTGCCTGCTTTATTGTACTGTGCTTTCCCTCTTCTGACATTCTCTGGAAAAAAGTTAATTCAGGGCTTCAGTCTCCTGCTTATGAAAGGAATGTTTCAGCTCAAACCCCTCTGGTGGCTCTCTAACTTGCCTGACAGGTTCCCCCCCAGCCCCCTGGACTTTTTACAACTTGTGAATTGCTTACAGCCCCCGACGACGACGAGAGGCACAAAGCTTAAAGCATCTTAAAGATACAGAGCCTTTTCTAAAGAGCTAAAAATTACACTGGTGATGGGTTTTCACTGTTGAGTCAATGACTGCTGCCAGGCCTCCATATTCTCTATCTTTTAGACACCTGAAGGATATTAATCAATGTAATTGGGATATAGAAATAGGAATATAGTAGTTTTGATGTTAGCAACACTAGACTTTTGAGTTAATTACTTTTCTCTTTGTTATAAATCACTGTACTTCTTTCATTGTTATAAACTGTTGTATCCTTGCTATGTAAGAATGTAACTTTATTTAGTACTTTCTGAGAATGGCACCAGACTTTGGGAAGAACAACACAAATAAGTCTTCTGGTTGACAAACCCTTGATCAGAAAAGGGCTGTAAAATGTTAATTGGCCTTCTGGCCAGAAGATGATGTAAATCACCTATGACTTGTGTATATGACTAAGTATGCAGAGAGAAAGCCTGGTTTTGATAAGAGTCAGGGCTGCTAACGCCACATAATTTTATATTATTCATTGATCTCTATGTACAAAAAAAGGTATAAAAAGTCTTTACAACAATAGAGGTTGGGCCAGTCACTGGACTGGTTTCCCCCGTGTGGTCTATTCTCCTTCTCTCCTTTTCTGGCCGAATTCCCATCTGGGGCGTGGAGGCTCGCCATGTCTACTTACTTGCCCTGGCTTCTAAGATCCATGAGAGAGGGAGCCCAAGGCGGGGCACTCTCCGCTATTCAAACGGACGCCGGTGGCCTAACGTAGATGGTGCAAACTTCTTGTCCTGAAGTTTTATTGGCTTTCCTCGTAAACCAAGTTATTCAGACTCTTTTCTCCACTAAATTTTCCTACTATACTGTTTCTTCTTAATTTCTTTTATATTTCTAAATAAATAAAGTTTTTCCTCGCCTACTCCATCTCCCCTTCAAATTCCCTAGATCCACTGGAGCAGGACCCTGGCAGTGAAGGTGGCCTATAGTCCTGACTCCCACAGAGCTGAAATTCTAGAAGCTAGGGCAATCAGACAGTTTGAAAGTCTTTTTAAAAGATAATTTGGAGACAAAAAGCCACAAAGAAAACAAAATAAAATGGCTGTGTTTAACAGCAGCAGTGGACAGAGGAAGGGGAGAAGCGACGACCTGTTAGATCGGAGGCTGCAGTGGGTAAGGGAGGAGTCTTCTTTGAGGAAAGGCAAATGAGAAGTCAGCCCCAGTGAGACCTCAGAGCGAGAAGTTTAGGCAGACAGTCATACAAAAGTACAGGAACAAGCTTACTGTGTTTGGGAAACAGAATGGCCTGCTGTGTGCTAAGTCTCTTCAGTCAGGTCTGACACTCTTTGTGACCCTATGGACTGTAGCCTGCCAGGCTCCTCTGTCCATGGAATCCTCCAGGCAAGAATACTGGAGTGGGTTGCTATGCGCTCCTCCAGGGGATCTTCCCACTTCAGGGATCAAAATTGCATTTCTTACATCTCCTGCATTGGCAGGGTGCTTGGAGATTAAGTACAAAATGAGATCAAATAGGTGAGCAGGGGCTGGATCATGTAAACCTTTCAATACTGAGTAGGGGCATGGATTTTATTCTAAATACATTGATAAACCCTGCAGGATTTTAAGCAAAGGAATTACCATGGTCTCATTTATATTTTGAAAGGATCACTTTTAGTTACTTTCTTAATCATTTGTTATGAAGGAGATAAGTGCAGAACAGGAAAACCAACTGGAAGGCTGGTTTAGAGAAAGGCATGGTTGAAAGTAGGTTGGCAGCAGTGAAGACTTAGGGGGGACATGGATTGAAAATCTACTTCAAAAATGCAGCCAACAGCACATGTAGACAGGCACACTATGAAGGCAGTGGATGCACCAGTAGGAAGGAGGTATGGTCAAGACAGCACATGTGAAAGATGTTTGCGTAAGGATAGCAGTTAAAGCCAAAGGGATGAGTGAAAGCAAGCAGCTCTGTGTCTGAAAGAGTCCAGATACAGAGAAGTAACGCAACTCAACTTCTGTTCTGACAGTCTCAGGTTCTTCCATGGGGGGAGTAGGGGAAAGGCTACTGTGTTTTTAGTAAGACAGTATGTGCAGCATATGTTTTAATGATCTTTCTCCAAACAACAGGTAAAGAGAAAATAGAAAGCTATAGTGTACTTTTCGAAATTTTTGTTTGTTTTGATGAGAGAAGCTCCCCCATACTCTGCCTGCACATACTCATTCCAATTTAGGATTTAATGGATTTAACTGAATCAAACTAATCCATTCAAATTTTCTCCTTTCAAAGCTACCTTTAAAAAAAGAGTTATTACTAAGTTTAGTAATAAAATTAACTGAATTAAATAATTAAAAACTAAATTAAATAATGAAGTTATAAAATACTATTTGATTCAAATTATCATCTGAATACCAGTTTTTCTATTTAGTAATCATACCTAGAAATCTGACTAATATCACAATATTAAGTAACAATAAATGAAGTAATCACACAACCTATTTTACATTAAATTTGGAGATTTCCACTTAAAGTAATTTTCCCCTTTCATTATGTTAATAAAAGTGAGGGAGAAATATGTTAGTTATCGCTTTTCTATAGATCAGGCTGGGTCACCCACTCAAAACACAAGACTCCATCACATCTAGCACTCTCTCACTGAATGACTTTGACACAGTACTATTTACTGACTTTAAACATACGTCAGGACTGGAAACTACCTAAACTCCCATCAAGAATAGAAGGGATAAATCAACCAGGGCATAGTCACACAATGGAGTACTCTACAGCAATCAGAATAAGTGATCTACAACTGCACATACAACCTGAATAACTAAAACAATGTGGACCAAGAGAAGACAGAAACAAAAAGATATCTATGTAGGATTCTATTTATATGAAATGTGAAGACACTTTAAACTGCTGGAACAAGTGCTTATGCTTAGAGGGGGAGAGGCAGTGACAGGAAAGGAGAATGAGGGAGGTTCTCGGGCTGCTAGTAACATCTATTTCTTGTGCAGGACCAGGGGTGTGTGTGTGTACGTGCGCATATTTGTGTTAGGCGCTCAGTCATGTCTGACTCTTTGCAACCCCATGGACTGTATGGATTCAATTTGGAAAAACTCACTGAGCTTTATACACTTGTGATATCTGTACTTTTTGTAGTATATATTATATACATCAATAAAAAGTTATAAACATGAAATATGAAAGATATATAGCAAAATGTTAACATTCTGGACCTCATCAGGTTAAATGAGTTGTAGAAGCATGAGTATTTATCTTATTGACTATGATAAATAGAATAATGATTTCCCAAATATGCTTGTGTTCTAACCTCCAGTACCTGTGACTATGTTATGCTATACAACCAGGGGGAATTAAGGCTACAGGTGATTAAGGTTACTAATCAAATAACCTTAAAATAGGGAGATTATCTGGGATTATCCAGTGGGCCCAATGTAATTACAAGAGTCTTTAATTTATTGTTCAAAGAGGCAGAAGAGTCAAGGTCAGAAAGACCCAACAAGCCACCGCTGGCTTTGACAACAGAAGGGACTCACAAACCAAGGAATGTGGGCAGCCTCTGAGGCTGGAAAATGCAAAGAAACAGATTTGCCCCGAAGGTGTCCAAGAAGGAATTCAACCGTGCCAACATCTTGGTTTTAGTCTAGTGAGACCCATTTCAGACTTCTGATTTACAGAACTGAAAAGATAATACATCTGTAAATAGAATGTTCAGTTTAATTTTGGATGCCACATTTTAAAAGCATATTAAGTAAACTGGAGCACACTCAAAAGAAAATAACCAAAAGCACTTAAAACTACCCAACATGACAATAATTGAAGGAAATGGAGATATTTAACAAAGAGATAAGACAAGCTAGGGAAGAGATACAAACAATGAAACACAAGCCACAGTCAAGCATAAAATGTTACGAAACCTATTTTGTTTAATATGATATTTTACAATTATTGCTGCAACAGTATGCGCTGTCCTCAATTGTGGCAAATATCAATTTCACACACTGGTCAAAATGTCATGATATACCAGAGAACTCAGGTACAGTGGTCAAGCACCATTGATAAAGACACTACAGAAAAATAGATTTCAATTCAATATAAAGACTTTCTAACTGGGTTTTTTAAAATAAAAAATGGCTTACAAGAAGGGTAATATGTTTGCTTCCCTGGTGGCTCAGATGGTAAAAAATCTGCCTTCAGTGCAGGAGACCTGGGTTTGATCCCTGGGTTGGGAAGATCCCCTGGAGAAGGGAAAGGCTACCCACTCCAGTATTCTGGCCTGGAGAATTCCACGGACTATTCCATGGGGTTGCAAAGAGTCAGACACAACTGAGCGACTTTCACCATTATGTCTGCTATACCTAATGGTGTGGTGGAGGAAGTACAAGCATATTGAAAAGGGAAAGGAACAGGATGATCTTCAATGGTGCCTTCAATCCTCAGATTCTGATAATTCTACAATTTGATTCTCAGGTAAGTTGTGCCTATTTTAAAATATCCCATATGGGATGATTACTCAGAAGCAGAATACTGAAAGGCAAAGCACATCAAATTATAAGAGAAAGATGTATTGAGACAGGGTACAGAGAAGTATCTTGAAGACACCATTCCCGAAGCTTGAAATGTATACTGCTAGTAAAGTCACAAATACAAACTTTAAAAAAACTTTTTTAAACTCAAGTATAGCTGATTTACAATGTTGTGTTAGTTTTAGGTGTACAGCAAAGTGGTCCAGCTACATATGTTTCTTTTTCAAATCCTTTTCCATTAGAGGCTATTACAAGATCCTGAATATAGTACCGTTCCCTGTGCTAGACAGTAGGCCCTTGTTGTTTATGTATTTTATATATAGTGGGATGTACATGTTAACCCCAAAGCCCTATGAACTCTCAATCCAGTCAGCCAAACCAAACTGTTCGGCTCTCCTTTTGTTACTAGGATTACTTTTTGAAAGCAGAGCTTACATGAATACCTATTTATAAAAGGAGCATTATAATAGAGATGAATAAACACAGATTTATTCTCCCTGGAGAGGAGACATGAGGCTGATGCGATAACCTTCAAGAACAGCATCTGGTCAGACTGGAGTATCAGCTTGTGAGTCAGAATGAGAAAAATCAGTATCATTTGAATAGAAAGTTATACAAAAAAAAGAAAACTTTCACTGGTGATAGTGCCATTACACTGCTTACCCTCAAAAGCTGACATCTCAGTTCAATTCTCCCAAGGATAAAGGGTTGTATTTACCCTCTTGCAGGTGTGTTAGTCGCTCGGTTGTGACCAACTCTCTCGGTAGCGTCCAACTCTTTGCAACCCCATAGACTGTAGCTCGCCAAGCTCCTCTGTCCATGGAATTCTCTAGGCAATACTGGAGTGGGTTGCCATTTCCTTCTCCAGGGGATCTTTTCGACCCAGGGATCAAACCCTGGTCTCCTAAATTGCAGTCATATTCTTTACCATCTGAGCTACCAGGGAAGCCCATTTACCCTGTTAGCCAAAGTCCACCTTGAACAATGTACTCACAGAACGTAAACTTTTAAATTTCTTATTCAGTAACAACTCCTATGCCTGGAGTTATCACTGGTAAGAGTTCTTAGAAATAGTCTTTCCCTGGAGATACTTTCAGCGACCCTGGAAGAATTACCACCTTAAAACTCAATTGATGGTTCCATCCCTCTCCCCTTTTAATCATTATACACTGAATCCCCTCTGCATCAATTAAGCACACAATAGAGTGCAGTACATAAAACCACAATAAGCAATACAGAGAAAAGGATTAAAGCCATGAAAAATGTATTAATTTATTCTATGCAATGCACTTGTAATTCTCCCACTTTCAGTCAAGATCACAGTACAGTTTAATAGTCTGGTTCAGGGACCAATTAATCTTTTTATATTTAAATCAATCACTGACTCCTCTCCGAATAATTTAGCTTCTACATGCTGCCTCCCATTTGATGTCTTTGGGGAAAGAGCACAGTTAACACTATGTGGCACATTAATCATGTTTGGTAATAGAAAAAGAAATGCATTATCAGAGAAATCTCTTACGGAAAGTAGAACATGCTCTAAAACATGTTAGCATAATCAGTGTAAGTGTCGTCATTTTCTTAATTAAAGCAGGCAAGTTAAACCTGGAGCCAAGAACACACCCTTCATCTGCCTTTTCGAGTTATGTGTAATGCATGTATCTGTTTATTTTGATTACGTATAAAATATATATCCAGGCACAAAACCACTCTATACAGCCCCTCCCCCAGCTGCTACCAGATTGCTCTCTTCCTTCCAACCAAAATTGGAATGACTTGATGATGCTCAAACAATGGGAAAGGGGAGAAGTAAAAGAAAAGCATGTGTCTTATTCAAACTGGTCTGTGTTTGGCACCATACCATAAAGCTCTGTCCTCTTCCTTGCATAACTCTGAAGCCTAATTAACAGGGTTAATCCAATGCCATAGTCATGTGCTGCCTAAGTTCCTTACCACTTTATGTAAAGAAGCTGTCCGTATTTAAGAATATTTTCTCTAAATAAATGTGTCAAGAAAGCATTAAGGGTTCATGTGACTTAGAATTCTACTTACTTTGACCAGCAAGAGAAGGAAGTGCGCCTTCTCTTTCCTGGATCTTACTTGCCACAAGAATAATTTTGTATTCTAGTGGCCACACCATACAATGCAAATGCAGGGTTTAGTTTCAGAAGTTCCAAAGCAAATGTAAGTACTTTTCAAATGGTCCATAATTGAGTATTTTCAAAAAAATTTAACTGGTTAACTTTGGATATAGATCCAGAAGTGAAAAAAAGTGGAGTATCTTGGCATAATCTAAATGCAGTGCTGACTCAGGAGCTCTGCCAGTTCAAACAGTTCCAAAGAGGAAAGCACACAGTCAATGTTAGCTCTGTGTTCACTCCACACCAACACAGAGAAATCAAATGGCAAAAGTCTAAGATTAGGTCTATAATACTAGTAGGAGGAATAATTTTAAAAGGAGCCACGATATATGTGGTAATCTGAACGTGAAGAGCACACCGCGTCTACAAAATTCAAAAGCCTGACTATATTAACTGTCACACTGAAGACTTACTTCGCTGGCTGTGTGAACTGTGACAACCTCTGAGACTTTGTTTGACAACTATGACCTACAAATAATCATCAGGTGGAAAAAGAATGATTGTCATTACTCTCTAATCCCTAGAATAGTCACATCAAAGAACATTTATTAACAGAAAGAACACTAGTCTTTTGTCTGTTTTTCATCTAGGAATGGAACAGAGCACTACTAATCAAGACTAAACAAGTGAACCAAAGCTCATCATCAAAAACCATCATCTTGGCCCTAGAATATGAAGTCACACCAGCCAACAAGCTACCATCAGCAGGACGTGTCTGTCTTAATTTGATTCCATGGTGGCTGGGATTCACTCACATTTCTCTGTGTCGTTTCCTCTTGCTAAGAAAGAATTGAAAGTGCCACAGACAGGGAGGTTATAGGAGACCCTCCAGATTACTTAAAAAAGGAAATCCCAGCAGTTAAATGCAAGGGAGAAAAACCTTCTGTATGTGTTTGGGCAAAATGCACTCTTACTATATTTCAGTGACTCTCAGATGGTGAATCTCAACAGGTAAAATGCTACATACTTTCTGGATTCAGTTCAGGAGACTGATCGAAAGAGATCATAAAATGCTAGACAGTCTTTTTTGAACACTGGTGTATCTTTCCTTTCTCTTCTCTATTTTTAATCTAACTGTCCTAATTCTGGGCCTAGATAGCACTGATACCCTCTGGCTGAGACAGCAAGTGAAAACCTTACCACATCGCCAGAGGGCTCCTTTGTCAGGTCAGGCCCCATGCGAGCTGCTCTGGACAATTCCTTCTCATCATCCTGGCAGCAGAGGTTGCACGGTTTCTACATGGGGATCACAGGTACTTCTAAGAGCCCCAGGTGTGATAGCTTCTCTCCCTTTACCAGGCTGTGCAGACTTATGACTCTGGACAGTCAGTATTGAAATCTACAGTGTGACAAAGTATGAGGCACTACATATGTGGTCTTCTTCTATAAATCTTATACTGAACAACATTTGATTAAAATCAAGATACCAGACTGTCAAATAAATAACCCAATAAGTATTATGACTACCAAAGAGGATTCAAGTTGAAAGTTACTATTATATCAGCAGTCATCTTTAGACAAGTTACCAGTAAAAATGGAAAAGCAGCATATTAATGCAACAAAACTATTAATGCACAAACAAGCTTTTAACCAGTCTTTCAAAATCATCAATAACAAGACGTAGTAGGTAATCAATAAAAATTAGGTGATATTTCTAAGTCAATGTATTATAAAATTTACCCTGGAAGAGACTTTTGCAGGTTTACAAAACATCTTAGTTGTAAAACTAATATTAAAATTCAACCATTTTACTCTATTTATTCTCTAACATACCATGTCTAAATCAAATGATAGGTTGGTTTATAGTTCTCACAAAAGGAAAAGAATTCCTGATTCTTCTTTTATTTTCAAAACTTGAATCAGTTAATTTTAAATAGTCATTGTGACACATACACACACAAACACACATTGAGTATCTATATGAAAGGCACTTGAATTCTCCTCCACTGACTCATTAAAAACAAACAAAACCCAAGAAACTGTTAACACTGTGATGCAAACTCTAAGCCAATGGCAAATAATTCTACCTCCCAAAATAACAGCTGGAATGGCCATTTAAAAGACACCTAATATCTGCAATGCATTTATTTTATATTCCATTATCTTCTCTGATAAGTGAATCTGCATAATTCAACAAATACAACTCCAACAGGACTTCATATATGAGTATTTTAACAGTATGAATGGAGTAACACATGAAAATGTAACAAAATACACCTATTCAATTCATAAGGACATTTTTTGTTTTTTTAGGAATCTGTACTATTTATTTTTTATTTTTAAAGCTTTATTGAAGTATACTTCAACGTGTGGCTTACAATGCTGTTACAACAAGGTGACTCAGTTATACATACATATATATGGGTGTGTGTGTATACCACATATACACTCTCATATTCCCTATGCTATACAGCAGGACCTCATTATTCATCCATCCTATACACACTAGTTTGCATCTGCTAATCTCAAATTCTCAATCCTTTCTCCCCCAACCTCCAATCCTCTTCGGCAATCACAAGTCCGTTCTCTATGTCTGTGAGTCTGTTTCTGTTTCATAGGTATGTTCATTTGTGCTGTATTTTAGACTCCACATATAAGTGATATCATATGGTATCTTTCTCTTTCACAAGGAAATTTTTAATAGCAGAGAAAATCAGCATAATATTTCTCTTCCGTTTCCATCTGTGTACAGTGAATTAAATTTTCTTTTTAAAAACTGAAAATGCATTCCTTTCCTCAGACACAAGGACCCTACTGACCCCCTCAGACAAGCACCCTACTGACAAGGACATTAAAAAAATTAAAGATAAAACTATTGAGCTAGCTGTTTTACAAATTTATAGAAAAATATTGAAGGGGGCGGAAATCTGCTGCTTTCATTCAAGTCAGTAAGTGGATTTCCTTTAGCCAACAAATTTGCCTAGCTTAGCTACATGGAACAAGTGATATGTTCTTGATAATCAATATAAATTAAGTTAAAATAATGTCCATGATTAAAAACACAAAATTAAAGGAACTAGATTAAGATAATGGGGAGCAAGACACTGACAGCAGCTCAAGGATGTTCTCCAGGGTCTCTGAGCCAGTTCTAGAGATCTCACTAGTAGTTCCTGTCCCACTCTCTCCTCTAGCAAAGTCTTCCCGATCAAACCCCAGGGCTCAGTACTAGAACTCTTACCCTGTCCTTCCATCTGAATAACCTTCACATTTTATCCGAGAGACTCAACAGTTAGAAGCAGGGTTCTGGTCTCCACTCTTGCTTTCTCTTTCAACAGTATGGAAAGGCTACACGGTGGTTAAGGAAAAGGGAAGCTTAACTATAACATTTATGGACTGTGTTTTTATTCAGGTTAGTTTTTACTTGGTTTTATGAGAAACCTGCAGAACAGCTGTACTTGCAAAGATGCGTTACTTCTACTTGTTCCACTTAAAACCTCATTTACTACCATCTAAAAAATCTGGGGACAAAAACTTAGAAGAGAATTAAAAATCCCTGACTAGCACCAGTTATAACGGTGAACAGGCACTAATACCCACTCAGGGAATCAAGGGCAGAAACAGTCATAAGGGCAGCTCCCCAGAAACCACTGTACATCATCCTGGGCTGAATGAGGGCTGGGTACCTAACCCACCCTGCCAATCCAGTTTCCTTCCTAACACTTGAAACCAGGATAGAGCAAGTTCTCATCTCTCTAGCAGATCGCACCTATTGCCTGGAGAATCCCAAGGACGGAGGAGCCTGGTAGGTTGCCATCTATGGGGTTGCAGAGTCGGACACGACTGAAGCGACTTAGCAGCAGCAGCAGCAGCAGCCCTGAGATTTCTATGTGATCATTTCAGGGTAGGGATGTGAGGTAAGGTATAGGAAAAGGATAGGGAGTCAAAGTATCAAAAGGTTAATGCAGGATCTCAGAGTGAAGTGATGAAAACTTAAGATCAGAATATGACAATGAAAATGAAAAGGAAATAGATTTTATATGGAGACAAACCAAGAAGTATAAGTTTGTAAGACCATAAAGGTTATATTCTTCTATTGGTAATGTTTAAGACATAAACTAATTTATAAATCAGAAAGAATCTTTGTCTTTCTAAATATCTAGAAAAATTAGTTTTCTGCAGAAAAATTAACTGAGTTATCCACATCTTACTTGCAGTCTTTTCTTATGCCTTCTAACTGGGAGGTGGGATAGGGCATCAAGTTACAGCCAGCCATTACTATTAGAGATTTCTATATTAAAAATTGCTGTTTTCTAATAACTTCTTTTTTTTAAAGGAGGAGACAATGATACTTACATCATCTCTACTTAACCTTGTTCCCAAGGAAACAGCTAACTCTCAAAATCAGACCCTGCATAATTACTGACTACAAAGAAAGTATGTTACAATGAGACACTGACTGCACTTTAGCAGAATGAAAATGACCAGCTTGGTTTAGCCTTCATATCAAACAAGTCTCTGATTTTCATACAGAGAGCAAAACTTTCTACCAGGCATATGCTAACAGGACCAGGTTACATTACTTAACATGTTCTCAATTGTGGAATGTTACTATTTTCAGTGGCACTCTATTCTAGATTAAAACAAAGATGTAACTGAAGCCACTTTTATTTTTAGATACTAGTGACTGACTCTTTTGGAAGAAACTCAGCTTTGAAGTCATTCTATTGAAGTGTAAGTAGAGATAACTGCTCATAAACCATCACAGATGAACATATTTCCCATGACCAAAAGCTTGAAATTAAAATGACTCAAATTTTTAAAGTTTATACATTTTATATTAATAAAAGAACCTAACATCGACAAAGCATAAATCTTCTTGAATAGACTACATAATGGAAAGCTGGTTAATTAAAAACTCAGCCTCATTTACCACTATATGGAACAAACTAAAATACACATTAAGAAAAGACCTGGGAGACAGAACCTTACTGAAAGTGCTCGCATCCAGGGCCCTTCCATAATGGGGAGAAATGGTTCTGGGAGAATAATGAAAGGACTGATGATAGCATTTCAAATGTGACAACTGAGATTCATGATGATGGCCCCACATCCTCTGGGAACTATTAAATATATTCTGAATATTCTGATTACAAAGAGAATTAGGGAACATATTTAGATTTACACTAAAAAGGGGAAAATGAACAAGGAATTTCAAGAGAGAAAGAAAGGGAAAGTGAAAGGAAGAAAGGGGAGAGCATAAAAAAGAAATAANGGATCTCAGAGTGAAGTGATGAAAACTTAAGATCAGAATATGACAATGAAAATGAAAAGGAAATAGATTTTATATGGAGACAAACCAAGAAGTATAAGTTTGTAAGACCATAAAGGTTATATTCTTCTATTGGTAATGTTTAAGACATAAACTAATTTATAAATCAGAAAGAATCTTTGTCTTTCTAAATATCTAGAAAAATTAGTTTTCTGCAGAAAAATTAACTGAGTTATCCACATCTTACTTGCAGTCTTTTCTTATGCCTTCTAACTGGGAGGTGGGATAGGGCATCAAGTTACAGCCAGCCATTACTATTAGAGATTTCTATATTAAAAATTGCTGTTTTCTAATAACTTCTTTTTTTTAAAGGAGGAGACAATGATACTTACATCATCTCTACTTAACCTTGTTCCCAAGGAAACAGCTAACTCTCAAAATCAGACCCTGCATAATTACTGACTACAAAGAAAGTATGTTACAATGAGACACTGACTGCACTTTAGCAGAATGAAAATGACCAGCTTGGTTTAGCCTTCATATCAAACAAGTCTCTGATTTTCATACAGAGAGCAAAACTTTCTACCAGGCATATGCTAACAGGACCAGGTTACATTACTTAACATGTTCTCAATTGTGGAATGTTACTATTTTCAGTGGCACTCTATTCTAGATTAAAACAAAGATGTAACTGAAGCCACTTTTATTTTTAGATACTAGTGACTGACTCTTTTGGAAGAAACTCAGCTTTGAAGTCATTCTATTGAAGTGTAAGTAGAGATAACTGCTCATAAACCATCACAGATGAACATATTTCCCATGACCAAAAGCTTGAAATTAAAATGACTCAAATTTTTAAAGTTTATACATTTTATATTAATAAAAGAACCTAACATCGACAAAGCATAAATCTTCTTGAATAGACTACATAATGGAAAGCTGGTTAATTAAAAACTCAGCCTCATTTACCACTATATGGAACAAACTAAAATACACATTAAGAAAAGACCTGGGAGACAGAACCTTACTGAAAGTGCTCGCATCCAGGGCCCTTCCATAATGGGGAGAAATGGTTCTGGGAGAATAATGAAAGGACTGATGATAGCATTTCAAATGTGACAACTGAGATTCATGATGATGGCCCCACATCCTCTGGGAACTATTAAATATATTCTGAATATTCTGATTACAAAGAGAATTAGGGAACATATTTAGATTTACACTAAAAAGGGGAAAATGAACAAGGAATTTCAAGAGAGAAAGAAAGGGAAAGTGAAAGGAAGAAAGGGGAGAGCATAAAAAAGAAATAAAAAAGGAAATCCCTGGAGAATAAAATTCTAGCACAGGATTTTTCAAACAGTAAGGGTCACAAAACCAATTTCTTCTCGTTGTTCAATGGCTAAGTCATATCCGACTCTTTGTGACCTCATGAACTGCAGCACACCAGGCTTCCCTGTCCTTCACTATCTCGCTGAGTTTGCTCAAACTCATGTCCATGAGTCAAGTGATACCATCCAACCATCTCATCCTCTTGTCTAAACTGAAACCAATTTAGTGGATTTCAGTCAAAAGCTTTTTAACTAAATATAACAGAATAGAAAGTGTAATAGAATTCCAGACTTGTTTTAAGAAAGAAAGAGACACAAACACATACATGTTAACTGCAATATAAAATTCATTTCTTTGAACGTAGTTAAGAATAATTAAAAAGTTCTTTGAAAGATCAAATATTATGGTAAGCCTCAACAGATCATTCAAATAACATGAAGATTTTTCATTATATTGGCCCTTGAAAGAAAATGTTGTTAAAGCCCCAACGGATACTTCACAACTAGATTCTTCTAGGTCTAATTCCTTGAAAGTTAAAATTTTGACTCTGGGAGTTCAATAACTCCTTTACGATACAAGAGACAGCATTGCTTTCCTAGTGCTTGTATCCCAGCATGCCAGGACAATATGTGCACTTAGAAAATAATTGTGAAGATGCACAAAATCTGAAAATAGTATAACAATTTCATTAAAACTTTATCAGACAAGTCTGCACGTGCTATACAACTTCTCTGTGTAAGCACAGAATAGGCACATCAAGACAAAAACTCTCTATAAACTAAATGTATCTACTGAATGGGAAATCAAGAATCAACATCACTGAGACATTCTAATACATCAGTGGCAAGAAGCCAAGCTTGGTTAATACAAAAGCAGTAAATTTAAAGACCTCTCTCTGAATTAAAAGCACATCGTAGTCAGAAGATGGCAATTCTTTTTTTCATTAAATAGTTATGCAAGCTATATATATATAGTTATGCAAGTTGTATATATCCAAATTCACTTGTTCTAAACTTACAGTTCAAGAAATATTCTTAAAACTTAATAAAATACTAATTTTTAAAATTAACAATATACTTTAAAAACATTCTGCACAAAACTGTATGCATAAAAAACATACATAAAAATACCTAAATGAAGAAACCAATGTTTTAAAGTCTAATCCTAAAAGACAGATTATTTGTGATTCTTCAACATCATAAGTAATTCCCACACAATAAAAATTATGAAAGAATATTATATAATACCAAGAAACAGAAGACATATTTTGCTAAGATAAAATAGTAGAATCCAATTAGTATTTCATTTAAATAATTTTTTAAATCCAGAAATACAGTTTTACTCTCCCAGTAAGGGGAATAAATCATCTGTATGATGTCTATGATTCTAAAATCATAATTGAAAAATTATTCTAATTAATCTAGATATTAACTGTCATTAAGGAGTAAAAGCTGGCTGGCTATACAGTCACATGCAAAGAGTAATGATAAATGGCAACACATTTTATCAAAAGAGATAATCCCTAAGGAGCCATGATAATTGACACGAAGGCAAGAAACAAGGTGAACCACAGCCACACTTCTAGAATCTAAAGAGATGTGTATGCTGAGAAATCACTTGCCAAAAAACCACGATCAAATGACAGCTTGCCACTCAATTTAACAGCAGCAGTCAACCGGTTTTCTGTTATTGAAGTCTAAAGTATATTATGTGCTTAACTAACTTTCAAAAGCACACTTCATATGGCTGAGAAGCAGAATGACTGTTTCTTGGGGTAAATGTCTTTCACAGTGTGAAGTAGTCATTAGGGGGCAAGGATTAGAATTCAAAGCCTTGAGTGACTTGTCTTTTGTGAACTCAAAGAGAAGACCTGATACACAGGACAGAGAAAACAAAAAGGTCATACTGAAAGGATGATGAAAGTCTAGAAAAACAAAGGTTGAGAGTGAAGGAGTGCTGTTAGGCCCAATACTACTGGTAGTGGGTATTACTGGGACAAAACCTCGATTTTGGATGCGTAAAGGCATCTGCTTGGTTCTGCAGGAGACAGAGCTTTAAAGTATTTAATAAATGAGAAAACTACTCCAAGATTTTACTGAGTTTTGATGAAAAACTTAATTCTTCATTATCCATTGAGAAAAATGCTTTGGTGTCATTCTAAAATAGTATTAAATCAATTGTGATCTTTGTAGAGAAAAAAGCTGGAAAGCATCATTCACTCTTAAAGTTACCCAGTTAATAACAAAAATTGCTAGTCATGTGCTGGGATCTGGTTTGCATTATATGATTTTGACAAATTACTCCAATCTTATTTTGCTTTATCTAATATTACAACCTGGCTATATGTTCCATCTCTAAGAAATACTCAGAGACTGGGAAGAGGGAGCAGAGGGAAATGGTTTGGAGTGCAGAGGAGAAGCAAAACAAGTAGGAAAAATTAACAAGAAAGAATTTTCAAGAATAATTGAGAGTTTAATGTCTTTTAATTAAATGAGGAAGTCAAACATACTTCAACAAAGCAACGGGCAATGTAATGAATAATGTTAGGAAAACCTAATCTTCACTATCTTACAAAAGCACTGGAAAAACCCAAGGAATTTTCTACAATCCATTATTCCACTTATTAGGCAAAAATCTATCTTCAAGAAAGGTTTACAGAGAAGTTCTCCATGTGTCATGCAATAGGTAAAACAAAACAAAACTACAGCACTAATTTTAGAGTTTCTTAAAGAGTAGAAATCATTTTTTATTGGGTGACTTCTAAATTCCTGGAAAGAAACACAACTAGGGAGTTAAAAATATGAGTAAAATAATCTTTATCCTTAAGGAAATTATACTCTAGGAGAAAATTAAGTACAGATAAATACCAGAGGACAAGTATAGGTTTCTCTAAAACATCAAAAACAATTCTTCTACCTGTGGGAATCCAGAAGTGATGTGGAGGACTTAGGACTAAGGCTGAGCCTGAAGAATTTTCAGTGAGATAATATGAGACTGAAAGCTTAGGAAAGGAAATACTAATAAACAGCTAATCTTTACTGAGTGCTCACTTTGGCAAGCACTATTCTAAGGGCTTTATTATCTCCTTAAAAATCTCACAGTTAACTCTGAGACAGACATTATGTTATTATCCCTATTTTGAAGTGATAAGAAAACAGAGATACAGAGTTAGGGTAACTTGCCCATGATCACATCATTTGTCAAGAGTAGAGCCACCTTTCAAATTCAAATCTGACTTGACCAAAGCACTGTACTCTCAAATTACTGACTTTACAACCTTAACTGAAATGGCATGACAAAAAGTAGCTTTCATACATATCTTAATAACTAGACATGTCAATCTATCAAGATTCTGTCAAGTTGAAATGCTTTTAAAATAACACAACTATCAGTAAAAAGTTCACGAACATCAAAATGGTTAAAACAGACAATTCCAAGTGCTGACAGATGCAGAAAAACAGAAAATTTCATACCCTACTGATGGGAGTCTCTATTGGCAAAGTCACTTTTGGGAAACTGCTCAACAGTATCTATTAATATTAAAGGTGAACATCTGTAGGTCCTCAGTTAACACACTGTTAAGTGTAAGGATCAGTTCCACGCTGGTGATGATAAACTCAAAGTCTAATAACTACATTTGTTTTCCATGAATTCCCTACGTAGCAATGACATACAAGAGAATCATTATCAGATGAGATTCTCTAAGATTCTTTAAGAAATTACATTCTATCTCATCATAAATGATTGCATAATTAAAAGATAAAATTAGTATCTTGGGTATTAATTCAAATTGCACCTAATGATCCTAGAGAAATGAATTACTAGAGATAAAAGATAAATCTTGCTTGGGTTTCTGATCTTTATTTCTATCCTTAAAAATTAACAGACCTCTTTAATTTGTCTTTCTAACTTGGCAGATTTACTAAAATCAGGAGTATGCTGCCGTTACTCCGTTACCGTATTTCCTCCACAACTAACACAAATAGCAAAAGAGCAAACAGTTCTGGTAAAGAAATAAAAACAGTCTTTTTTTTTTCTACTGTTTCCTACAATTAAATATATAACTGTAAAACAAAGTTAACCTAGAAGCAGAAGTGACCAGCAGGAGAATCTCTGGAGAAAAGTAATAAGAGTGATTTAACAGAAAATGAAGCTGGCTAACACCTGAAGGATTAATGGCAGTAGATTATTCCAAGTTGCTCAGACACACAGCCTATAAAATAAAGCCCTACGAGGCAGTCAAGAGTCCCAAAGAGATTACATTTAATAATCCTCCTGAAATGGCAGACAGAGGAACACTCTACATGAAGTGTGGTGTCTGTGATGTCAAGGATGACAAAGACATTAGCAGTAAACCCAAGAAGCCAAACCTCCAGCATCCAAACTCCAAAGTTCTCTCTGCCCTTATTTTGGGCAGCAGAGCTAAATAGCTGCCTTAAATGAGTATTCAGTATTCACATGCTATCCAGAGTTGCATACCATTTCTGCCTCCAGTCTTGCAATCAGCACTTAAATTCTAGGTAGTGACCTAATAAAAGAAGATGCAGCATTCTGTTTATGAGATATTGGTGACTTCTCTTCTGCCACTGGATAAGCTTAGTCTATCCTGTACTCAGACTAATGGTCTTATTACAATCTCTGAAACAGTTTACACATGGAGATAGTCCAAAAGTAAATTTCAATACTTTTACATTCACCTGGCAAAACATGATCACTTCCTTCAACTATTAAAGATGACTCTCAGAGTTCAAAATATACCCTGCTTTTCAAAAATTTGATATTCAAAGTATTTAAATTTAGGAAAGAGACTTTGGTTTTGTTTTTAAAAAGCTCTGATAGTTACAAAAGGAAACTTTACAGGCTTATTTAAATCACTCAGCTATCTGTATCTAGCACATTTATAAATAGGATTCAGGTCATTAAAATGTATTTTTTAAACGTATTATTATATATGTTTTTTGATCCAATGTCTTAACGCATACTGAAATAACTATCATTTAGTCAAGGACTCATTCAGAACTTCACTAATTTTTCTTATCTCTGGCAAGATACATAACAGAAAAGTTTTTAGGCCTTTTAAATTACTAAAATAAGTCAATTATAGTCACTCAAAAGACATACATTATATTTTCTTCCTGACTAAGAATTCAGCCAGCACCCTTACCATGAAAAGTGGCAATTATTTCCTACTGGACAAGTTCTAAAGAAAAGGCATCAGCTTCTGATTTGAGGCCCATATTCTTCTCAGCTGATCTTTCGTTTTAAGAAGTGAACAAGGACATAAAGAAAATACACCTTCATTTGTTTATTTTCAACCTAAGCAATGTTAAACTTCTAAAATTCAAAAATACTATTTCCCTCATATATAGGCTGGACATAGGTCTATATAATTATTGTGCTCACATGTCTGCATAAGTAGCAAAATTAAAACAAATGTTGAGATTGAGTACAAAATAAGTTTATACTATAGCATGAATTGGCAATAAGACCTTTCACTTTTTCATATCTACAATGGAAAAAAAACAGACCACAGGTTAAGGTGGTATCTCGTTGGCCATCTATATAGCTATTTTTAACTCCCTAAATATTTTTAAGGTCATCAAAAGATGAAATAGAAATCTTTCTTTCAGAAATAGGTTGCTAATAACTGTTTTTAATCAGTGTTGCTAGAAAAAGAATACCATCCTATAGGGAAAGCTGAACGAAAAACAATTTAGCCTACTGTAAGACAACGACAGCACAATGAAGTACATAGTGGTTTATGCACTTCCAAATTTAACACTTATGTATTCTCAAATACTGTTACATTCCTCCCCCTCAGTAACATTCTAAAACATCAGGAGTTTTTCATCACTTTTAGTAGAATGACTTATAACCACAAATGTAAAATACAAATACATTAATTAAGGATCTTAATATGGTAAAAGTATATACAGATGTTTCTAATAAGAAGCTGTTCTGCTTATAAAGATATGTGAAATAATCACCTCCATTTACAAGTTTATGTTAAATAGAAATGTGCTATTATTTTTACCATTAAAAAAGTTGTCATAGAAGTCATCAATGTCATAAACAAAATATCTGAAAAGTCTTTGTCTTTTCTCAACTATGAGGCAAAATAACCCTTGCAAATACTATACAATTCCTCATATGAAATTCATATATTTTGAGAGAAAAGTAAAGTAAGTGCAAGATATTTCCTATAGATTCCCCAGGAAACAGTCCAGGATCACCCTCTTTCAATTTGGAGCATGTCTCTGTGTATCATTTCAGTATCTGGAATTGTGCCAACTAGGCAAATTTCTAATAAGCCTCAAATTTAAAAAAATTGTTTTATTTTGAAAAATTAAAAAGAGAACAAGTAGAAGGATAGCAATCAAGTACATTTTTTTTCCAGATCGGATTAAGTGGCCAAGAAGTGTCACTTTGTATTAAATATACTTAGTATTTAAAAATCTGAGAAATATTTTAAGGTCTGAGATATTAAAAAGCAACCATATATACATCGATATTTTGACAATTTAACTACAAAATACATTTATTAGATTGCACTGGGGGAAAAGATTCTAGATTAAACCATATCTTAAGTGTACACACATCAACACAAATGACACTGGTTTTATGGAGCTTTGACTTTTGCAGAATTATTAATCCACTTAAGATAAACAGAAGGGAAAGCAAGAGACGAGAAGAAAATTAAAGACATGAAAGCATGGTGTTAATCTTTAAGATGAGGAAGTGGAAGCTGAGGACAGGGGCGTAAGAGCATCTGTGTCTCCTGTTATTCTCCACTGTGCGCTTTCCTTCCTGTTCCATCTCTGAGGCTCAGCTAACATTTACAAGCATACTAACCACTAACTCGAAGCCTTTTTGTCACAAAAAGAATATGTTACTTTTTTCATCTTCAATTTAAAAAATTATAATTTTAAAGAAATTTGGGGAAAAGGTTTCTTTCCTTTTTAAGTCATGAGATACTTATTTCTAAAATTTTCAGTTTTGTTCTAAATTAAAATTCCACCTTCTAAAGTTATCCACATCAACATTTTTGGCCCAGATGCATTTTTTTTAATTTTAAAATACATTGTAGTTAAATATAACGTGCCTATTTAAATGCAAGGCTATATACAATCAATTCTCAATTGTTCAGCACTAAGAAAGGCAATGTCAGAGTGTTTCAAAATTGGGCAGGGCTGAGTTCAAATGTGATCCATTATTAACTGCCTCAAGTTAATTAACCTCTCTATTTCAGTTTTCAATGCTCTAAAATAGAGACGATAAAGCACAGCTCACAGAGATACAAACATTAAACAAGATGTGATCACGTTCTGGATGTAACAGTTATTGACTAGAAAGGAAAATCCACTCCAGAATCCAAATAACAAGGTATTACACAAGCCATATCCAAACACTGATACCTTAAATCAATTCTGTGCCACTGGTTTTTTAAACTCTTCTGAGCAAAACTGGGGCTCACCTGCTGGCTCAGAGGTTAAAGCGTCTGCCTGTAATGCGGGAAACCTGGGTTCGATCCCTGGGTCGGGAAGATCCCCTGGAGAAGGAAACGGCAACCCACTCTAGTATTCTTGCCTGGAGAATCCCATGGACGGAGGAGCCTGGTGGGCTACAGTCCACGGGGTTGCAAAGAGTCAGACACGACTAAGCGACTTCACTTTCACAGCAATACTGACTTCCTTTCATAACAAATATTACAGAGCATCCCAATCTACTCCAAAAAGGAAAGACCAGAGTGGCCTAGGCTGCACTGAAGGCTGTTTTCACTCAGATGGCCTCACAGTCCTGCATACCACACAAAGTCCCAGAGCTCTTCAGACTCCCTACCAGAGAACTGCTCCCTCTACACAAGTCAAACCTGCATACATGATGTCCCATATAGAAGGTGGACACACTTTGTGCCTTTCCTGGCTTCTTGCAAAATACCAGCTCCTCTTCTTTATTATCTACTTTATTCCTCAAGAGAAGCTCAAGGTTGTTCCACAGGCTCTATAAGACAGTCCAGAACAAAACCCTCTCTCTGAACATGAACTATTCTTCCTGTCCATTCTTCCAGATGAGGGTCCACTCATCTGGATCCTCAGGGCAGCATTTTGCTTGGTATTACTTAACTCAGGGCACCTGTCTTCTCTGCAGACCTAGTCGCACTCACGAGGTATGTGTGAGCCCCTGACAGTCCTGAAGAGAGCCCTGCAGATCACTTTTCTGTATTACTAAAAGGCACTGAGTGTGCTGAGAAATGGCGGGGTGGGAAGAGTCATTTCAATTATGCAATGTTTGGGATTATTTAAGCTACAGACTCTGACAGATTAACATCAGTAGAGCCCAAGATTAATCAGGCAAAAGCCTTTTTTAACTGCTACCATTTAAAAAAACTAACTGGAACATACCAACTTAAAACCGTACTACACACATACACACACTAGAACTGTTAACTGTGGTGCTGCTGTGTTATTATTAACACAAACATACAAACAGCAGTTAGTCTTCATTTCTTACAGAGAGTGGTTAATTTGATTAAACTTCTCTGTTCTTAAAATCTTTGGAATTTGATGCCCTGGATGTCTGGAGCATGAGTGCCTGGGGAAGAAAGCATGATTGAGAAAGCAAGAGGATCGACAGCTTAGTTAAGTCTTAGACTGACTGAGAAGGGCGTTCGCAGGATCTCATTAGTACTCAGCTTGTCTAACAGAGGGCTGCTTTGGCGAAGGCAGACAAGGAAGACTGCTTAAACACACAACAAAGCAACTGAGCCTTCCATAGCACTAAGCTGCCAAAAGAGCAGATTCCTCTCCTCACAGCTCCTCCATCTGACACCGCTTCAGCACTGAGACTCACTGCACCAGTACACGGTCAAGCTCTGCTTTACAGGGCGCTGTTCAGTTATAAACAGCGTTGAGGACAGGGGCCACATCAGTTCTTCCATTGTTAAAAGCCCTCGCATCCATCATAATATGTGGCACACAGCCGGCTCTTTAAAAAGGGACATTTGGGATGGGAATCTATGTATATGTACACATATATGCTGAGTATAATAAATGGATGGCAAGAATAAAGAAAAGCGCTTTCATGCTCACCATCACATCATACTGATTTTTTTTAACAATATGACCTAAAGACGTAGTTATAAAATTATGTTAAATATAAGACATCACATTAATAAATTTCCTACAAGGCAGGATGACATGTAGAATATTTAATATTATTTCTCAACAGGTCTAAGCTTTACTTATAAACAGTTTTTAAGAGTCTGAAGAAAACATGAATGCAATACAGTAGAATCTCCTGCATTCTGGCAGCACATCAAAAACCTGTCCCAACAGGCCTAATGCTGCATGGTCAGCGAAGAGGAAAAGTGAAAGGAGTCTTCTACTTTGCTGCTTCTCTGAAAAGGGAATCACATTAGGCCATTAAGTAGTCAGATACATTATTTTATTGCTTGCAAAACCCCTGGGTAATAAAGAATGAGTACAAATTGCCACAGGCAGTTTTGGAGGAAAAACAGAACTGTGCAAAACAATGACAGCTGCTCCCCTGCAGTAAAGAAAACAGGGCAGTGGTTGCAGTCTTTCTGCTCAAGTGGAGTGCGCGGCCATGTGCGAGAAGGGGCTACATGAGCACCTGATTCTGCAAGATCTGGGTGCGGGGCACAGGAAAGAGAAAGGTGAGAAGAGGGAAATGTATTTTGTAAAAGCAACCACAAGTCAGAATCAGTCACACACATACATTTCCATTCTCTTCTCAGGAAGACGACCGTGGGCAGCCACCATGGAAAAAAAGCACATGCCCCTGGGAAACACATAAGTAAAAAGGTCAATACTTTTTATTGAGGGGAACATTAATATTTTCCCATGGAAATACTAAGACATAAAAATAAAGGATATTTCTTCAACATGGTCTAGGATCTAAGGAAATAATTTCCAGGCAAAGAAAACCAATTTGTGTCAGATCTTATATGGGGAAATAGCAAGAATGAGTGATTTATTTTCATGGAGTTCAGAGACTAAAACTGGACTCTTATCTTCAACCTTGCTTAAAAGATGTTATAAAATATCAGATTTACTTCTAAAAACCACTGCTTTACTTTAACTTCTTTATTGTGCTAAAGTATTGTGTGAGATCTTTATTTTACACACTATTATACTGTCAAACTTTTAGAAAAAATTACAAGAACTCTTCAGTATTATAGTAATAAAAATGCAAGAGCTTTGCTTTTAATTACAGATAGAATTTCATTACAAAATCACGTAAGAGTTTTATCTGCAACAAAATAGAGAAAATCCTTATTTATGAATTTTCAACTTTCAAATTTTCATTGAAAAGAAGAAAAATCTCTAGGGCAAAGGAATCAGCTATACCAGCGACCAACAGATGGCACAGGTGGTCACAAGCAGCCACTTCACTATCTGCTCTTTCAGCCTCTATAGTCAGCAGGTTCATGCTCAGTTTCATGAAGTTTTGATAAGATGACTAACCCTATGATGTTCAACAAACAAAACAGCAGCACAAAGAAAAAAATGTGTGGTCAACAGAAATGAAACCCGAGATCATTTCTAAATCTAAAAGTGATGAGGAAATGATAAGGTCAGGACTTCCCTCATGGTCCAGTGGTAGGACTCAGCACTTACAATGCTAGGGGCCTGGGTTTGATCCCTAGTCAGGGAACTAAGATTCTGCAAGGCTGCATCATGTGGCCAACACAACACTGAAATGTGTGCTACAACAACATAGTTCTCGATGATACCTATGTTGATCATCCAATCACAGTTTACCTGCTTCAGCAATTCTAAAACGGTCCACATTAGTGCGCCTTGGGAAAAAACATTTGGATAGCACTTATACTGTCAACAGGCACCCGGTAACACTGGCAGGAAATTGCAGGAGAGAGAAAACTCAAAAAAACCATTTTGACTACATACTCCTATCAGCTAAATAAATAAATGAGCAGACATCACCAATATGGAGCTATTTGTTTACTTTCTAATTTTCCACACTTAATTGTATTTCATTAAATGTAAGCTATGATAAATTGTAGATACTGTTATTTTACTAATGCTAAGGAATAAAAAGCACTAATTACAATTCTTAAGTAAGAAATACCATGTCAGACACGACTGAGCGACTGAACTGAACTGAACTGAACTGAAGATGGTGGTGAGGGGGAGGAGACATATTTTAGAGCCAAAGAAGTGCAGGGAGTGACTAGCACTTGATGTGCTGTGTAAGATCTAAAAACTCCAGGAAATACTAGAGCAAAGGTAAGACTGGCATGTTGCAGCCCATGGGGTCACAAAGAGTCAGACATGACTGAACAACAACAAAAAATCTACAAAACTGGAATTTTTAATAGAAAGGGAGAAAAGACACAAAATAACATTTTTATTTATGCACTTTAACAGATTTGTCTTTTGCACAAAAGTTTGGAGATCCTTATCAGAATACAGGATGAAAGGACACTGGTAGAAGATGAGGTGAGATCTCAACAAATGGTTACTGAATGAAGCGGATGTTTTATCTCCTCTACTGGATTTGTTACACATCACATGAACACAATCTGTGATGAACTCAACAAGAAAAAGGGAGAAAAAGCAGACGACAAATATTTCTCGTGAATTACCACCCCTCTTTTTTTTTTTGATTCGAGTTTTGCCTGGTCTTTAATGCACAAATTTCACACATAGTAAAAAAGTCAGTCTTGGACTCTTTGAGATGTAGTGAAATTTTAAAGATGCTTTTAGCAAGCAATCTGAATACAAGATTCTTTCATATTTTTATTATTGTTTCCCTTGAACTATCTTTTTGATTTTTTTAATTGTGGTAAAAGACACATAATATAAAATGTATTAATATCATCTAAAACATTTTCCAGTATGCAGTTCAGTAGTGTTAAGTGTATTCACATTGTTATGCAATCAATCTTCAGAAATCTTTAGCTGTGCAAAACTGAAATTCCATAGCTATTGAACAATAATTTTCCACGTCTCCTTCCCCTCAGCTCCTAAAAAACCACCATTGTGACATTTTCTTTTCTTTTTTTTTTTTTTTAAACTTTTTAACCATACTACAAGGCATGTGGGATCTTAGTTCCCTGACCAGGGGTTGAACCCATGCTCCCTGCAGTGGAAGGGCAGAGTCTTAACCATTGGACTGCTAGGGAAGTTTTCGCTGTATTATATTTTCTGTTTCTCTTGAGTTTGAGTGGGGACTTCTCTAGTGGCTCAGACAGTAAAGTGTCTGTCTACAATGCGGGAGACCCGGGTTTGATCCCTAGGTTGGGAAGATCACCTGAAGAAGGAAATGGCAATGCACTCCTAGATACTTACTGTAAATATAATCAAATACACAGTATTTGTCTTTTTGTTTCTGGACTGCTGCTGCTGCTGCTGCTGCTAGGTCGCTTCAGTATGTCCGACTCTGTGCAACCTTGTAGACAGCAGCCCACCAGGCTCCCATGTCTCTGGGATTCTACATGCAAGAACACTGGAGTGTGTTGCCATTTCCGTCTCCAGTGCATGAACGTGAAAAGTGAAAGTGAAGTCGCTCAGTCATGTCCGACTCTTAGCGACCCCATGGACTGCAGCCCATCAGGCTCCTCCGTCCATGGGATTTTCCAGGCAAGAGTACTGGGGTGGGGTGCCATTTCCTACCCTGTTACCACCCCTCGTAACTTCTTCATTCAGTTCAGTTGCTCAATGGTGTCCGATCTCTTCATTAGAGTAATATAGCCATAGGGGTAAGAGCATAGACGTCAGAGCCGAACAATTCTGGGTTTGCAGCACGAGTATCGGTGCCACTCATTATGAAAATCACTACAGACACTTCAGTGTTCTCACCTATAAAATGAAGATAACAGTTCTTACATCACAGGATTAAAATGGGGGATTAAATGAGAAAATGCACATAAAGCTTTTAGCAAATTCTCAGAACTCAGCAAGACTCAATGTATGGCAACATAGGGATCATTTATTCAAATTAATTTCATCTTTTAAATTACTGTAGATTATCTGAGGTGAGAGATGTAAAAGTATTTGACTTAAAACCCAGTCTTATTCACCAAGACCATATTTAGATGTCACTCTAACACGAACATTCACGGGATGAATCCTGAAATCAAAATCCATTTTTACCTATAAATCTGAGGGAAAATCAAATTAGGGAACAGCACCAAAAATCACATACTGCCTTCTTATTTAACACCGGGATAGCGCTGAGGAGTGCTCTGGGCCTCAGATGTGTCTGACATCTGACAACAGTAATGGGAACAGCAAAGAACACTCTCGACAACACAAAGCCAGAAGAATCTCCCTAAAACAGCAAGGCTCGTTTTAACAAGATCTGGTTTTCTTAACAAGTGCCTTTGACACAAATACTAGTTTAAGTAAGAATGTATTGATAAACTACCCTATATATAAGAATATGTTCTACTGATGACCAATTTTCAAACATTAACATTCTCAAATATAAACACTCCTAAAACATGGTTTAGAATTTCTGAAATGGTCAACTGAAGAGTTCCACCTAGGCATAAACCAAAATACTGACAATGTTTGTGGTAAGCAGGAATCACTGGCCTATAAATTTGCTTCCTGACTCCCGCTGCCTCTGTTTATTACCTTAGGACTGGCAATAGCTTTTCTCAGAGTAAGAAATCTGAGTTCTATGTACAAACTTGAATTGACTTTCCACATACGCTTTTCAGAATGTCAGTGCTTTCGATTCAAACTCTTAAACGTTACATTTTAAGGACACTCAGTCTGTGCCCTCTCTAGGATTGTGAGGATTCTAACCTGAAATAATACCTATCACTGCTATGCACAACCATATATATGCTAGCACAGGCATCACCTCTTATGTACTCATGGTTCGGTTCAGTTCAGTCACTCAATCGTGTCTGACCCTTTGCAACCTCATGAATCGCAGCACGCCAGGCCTCCCTGTCCATCACCAACTCCTGGAGTTCACTCAGACTCACGTCCATCAAGTTCGTGATGCCATCCAGCCATCTCATCCTCTGTCGTCCCCTTCTCCTNAATCAAATACACAGTATTTGTCTTTTTGTTTCTGGACTGCTGCTGCTGCTGCTGCTGCTAGGTCGCTTCAGTATGTCCGACTCTGTGCAACCTTGTAGACAGCAGCCCACCAGGCTCCCATGTCTCTGGGATTCTACATGCAAGAACACTGGAGTGTGTTGCCATTTCCGTCTCCAGTGCATGAACGTGAAAAGTGAAAGTGAAGTCGCTCAGTCATGTCCGACTCTTAGCGACCCCATGGACTGCAGCCCATCAGGCTCCTCCGTCCATGGGATTTTCCAGGCAAGAGTACTGGGGTGGGGTGCCATTTCCTACCCTGTTACCACCCCTCGTAACTTCTTCATTCAGTTCAGTTGCTCAATGGTGTCCGATCTCTTCATTAGAGTAATATAGCCATAGGGGTAAGAGCATAGACGTCAGAGCCGAACAATTCTGGGTTTGCAGCACGAGTATCGGTGCCACTCATTATGAAAATCACTACAGACACTTCAGTGTTCTCACCTATAAAATGAAGATAACAGTTCTTACATCACAGGATTAAAATGGGGGATTAAATGAGAAAATGCACATAAAGCTTTTAGCAAATTCTCAGAACTCAGCAAGACTCAATGTATGGCAACATAGGGATCATTTATTCAAATTAATTTCATCTTTTAAATTACTGTAGATTATCTGAGGTGAGAGATGTAAAAGTATTTGACTTAAAACCCAGTCTTATTCACCAAGACCATATTTAGATGTCACTCTAACACGAACATTCACGGGATGAATCCTGAAATCAAAATCCATTTTTACCTATAAATCTGAGGGAAAATCAAATTAGGGAACAGCACCAAAAATCACATACTGCCTTCTTATTTAACACCGGGATAGCGCTGAGGAGTGCTCTGGGCCTCAGATGTGTCTGACATCTGACAACAGTAATGGGAACAGCAAAGAACACTCTCGACAACACAAAGCCAGAAGAATCTCCCTAAAACAGCAAGGCTCGTTTTAACAAGATCTGGTTTTCTTAACAAGTGCCTTTGACACAAATACTAGTTTAAGTAAGAATGTATTGATAAACTACCCTATATATAAGAATATGTTCTACTGATGACCAATTTTCAAACATTAACATTCTCAAATATAAACACTCCTAAAACATGGTTTAGAATTTCTGAAATGGTCAACTGAAGAGTTCCACCTAGGCATAAACCAAAATACTGACAATGTTTGTGGTAAGCAGGAATCACTGGCCTATAAATTTGCTTCCTGACTCCCGCTGCCTCTGTTTATTACCTTAGGACTGGCAATAGCTTTTCTCAGAGTAAGAAATCTGAGTTCTATATACAAACTTGAATTGACTTTCCACATACGCTTTTCAGAATGTCAGTGCTTTCGATTCAAACTCTTAAACGTTACATTTTAAGGACACTCAGTCTGTGCCCTCTCTAGGATTGTGAGGATTCTAACCTGAAATAATACCTATCACTGCTATGCACAACCATATATATGCTAGCACAGGCATCACCTCTTATGTACTCATGGTTCGGTTCAGTTCAGTCACTCAATCGTGTCTGACCCTTTGCAACCTCATGAATCGCAGCACGCCAGGCCTCCCTGTCCATCACCAACTCCTGGAGTTCACTCAGACTCACGTCCATCAAGTTCGTGATGCCATCCAGCCATCTCATCCTCTGTCGTCCCCTTCTCCTCCTGCCCCCAATTCCTCCCAGCATCAGTCTTTTCCAACGAGTCATCTCTTCGCATGAGGTGGCCAAAGTACTAGAGTTTCAGCTTTAGCATCATTCCTTCCAAAGAAATCCCAGGACTGACCTCCTTCAGAATGGACTGGTTGGATCTCCTTGCAGTCCAAGGGACTCTCAAGAGTCTTCTCCAACACCACAGTTCAAAACCATCAATTCTTCGGTGTTCAGCGGTAGCCCACATTAAAAAAAATATTATACGTTTCCAAGATATAAAATCTAATAGGGGGAAAAAGACAGGCCCTCAATTTGAAGTTCACAACCAAAGAGCTCTGGGTGTAACAAGGGAACCTGGGCACAAGAGCCAAGGTACTCAAGAGAATGCAGCACCCATGACCTGGTCCACACGAATGATAAAGATGTTGCTTCCAAAAGTGACTGAGAAAAACTCAAGGCCCAAGGGATATGGAGGGTCTACTTTAGTTGAAGATCTGACATCTTCCCTTTGCAACAGCTCACCAAGTAGACACCTTTTAACAGTCAGAAACTTAGCGGCAGAAATGAATAACACCAAAGGAATCCACAACAGCTCTATTAAAGCTGATACTTGGAACCAAGACTCGTTGGCCAAACACATCCCTCATTTAAAACAAGCCTAGCCTTTGTCTTTTTTCTTGAAAGATGATATCCACCCTGGCTTCCTTCGCTCAAGTCCTGACAAGTTTTCCTTCCTTTGGCCTGGGCTCCTCATTTCCAACCAGCAGGTGAACTGCCGGGTCCAATGGTAAAACCCTGCCTGTCGCAAATTCTTGCTCTGGCTACCCAGTCTTAACACAGAATCCACCAAAGTCAAAGGCACTGAGGTAAGAGCAGAGATATGGGAGAGCAGGAAGTATGAAGGCAGGCTCAAAGCCCAGCCCCTTTACCTTGCTGGCTGTCCAAGTTTGATTGGGCTACTTAATCTTACTGCACCTTAGGTTTTACATCCATAAACCAAGGGTAATTATTACCTAATAGGATTATTATCAGAATTAAATAATCTTTGAAAAAATGCTTATAAAAGTAGTACACAGTACTACTTTAACCAGTAAGTGCTAAGATATTATTTCCATTTATACATTTTGTATAACAAGAGGCTCACTGGGGGTAAAAAATACTGCAAGAACAGCTTGTGTTTCTTATTTAGCCAGCTTTACAAAATATACAAACTAGCTAATATCAATTGTATCTCAATAAAACTGGGAGAAAATTTAAAGAAATAAAAACTATAACAGGATCATTCATTGATTCTTCTATCCACCTATCATCCACTGACTTCTAGAAATCCTGAACAAAAGACTGGGCCCTGTGCTTAACTCACTCATCATCAGTCAGCCAAGTGTAAGTCAAATACCATCAAGCAGGTATGGGGTGGGAGAGGGGGAACTTCCTGGCCACAAAAAGTAACTTTAAGAATCCATCACCTCTTGCTATCCTTGGGTTCACAGGCTTCACAGAATCTGTGTCAGGTATCATTCTGTCTCACACCTTCATTTATAGATAAAGAAACTGGTATCCAGCAATATTTGTATAGTATTTTTATCATTATTAGTAAGTTATTTTATATGAATGCAAGCATCATGCACATTTGGTATTCTTGATTACTTAGAAGCACATGTTAAATACTATAAGAAATCTCAATGTGAGTGAAAATATAAATCCATATTCAAACAAATATTTTGCTGAGCTATTGAAAATTAGGGGAAGTCCCAGTTATTGGTCAAATATAAATAATACAACTAGAAACAACAATGAAAAAAATTTTTTCCCATAATACCATTTGCCAAAAATGGTATTACTAGGTGAAAGAATAGCATGAATTTTACAGTTCTTGTTTTGCAGTACAATATCACTATCTAGAAAGACTGGATTCATTAACATTTTTTTTTAAAGCACTGCAGTAAATAAGTGTGGAGGCAACCCTTAAGTGTCACCAGCCTTGGTTTTGTCCATTTTATTTTTGCTTCATTAATACATATGAATGTATATTTCCCATTTATTTCCATCTGCATTGGAGGCTTCCCTGGTGGCTCAGCAGTAAAGATCTGCTTGCAATGCAAGAGATGCAAGTTCAATCCCTGGGTCATAGAGATCCCTGGCAGGCCTCAGTCCATGGGGTTGTAAGAGTGTTTTAAGAAATGGGATAGGTGAACAAAACACGTCTCTTGCAAAGTTTGCTACCAAGATTATCGTAAAGACTGACTGAAACTGAGTCTTTGTTTCATAAAAAATGGCTGTTTTTTTAATCTATTAACCATTTGCACAGAGAAGGGTCTAATTAATGTGTTCATTTTCAGTATTTCCTAGATATTATACTTGATATATTTATCATGATCAGACTATTGCTATTCTTTTTATTAGTATCGCTGGTTTTCAAGTACTTTCTGAAAAAATTTTAATGTAACTACTGAAATACAGATAAATTATTATTGGTTCAATAGGATTTTTTTTAAAGCTTCATTTTAAAGTACAGCCAAGATAAATAAGTTTTTTTGGTGTATTTATTCTTAATGAGCATGTTTCATTTCACATTTGACTTCAGTGCCTATATCTGAATTAGCAGTTTCAAGTTCTTTCCATATTAACATATACACCTTTCTCAGTTTATTATGATGTTTATCTTCCCAATAATTTTATTTCACTCAAACAAGTACTTGTTAAATTCATATACAGTTGACTCTATTCTAAACTATGTATTTTACTTTTTTTAGGGAGGGTGGGTAGGTAGGAGAGTAGTTGATGCGTACTAAGTATCATAAAATTAAAACTGTTACTTTTTTCATGACTTAGAAACAGGTAATACAATCCCCTATATGCCCTTTTTACTCATTAGAATCAGGCCTGATTATTTTTTCACGCATACTTGACTATAATTACGTCAAGTTTTATACAGCATAAGCATCAGTCACTTTTGACAGGACGCATTAAAGGCTAAATTAGATAAAATCACTGCCAGGGGACGTGTCCAAATGCAAGGGCTATTATAAAACAGGCACTTATAATTCCAACGCACATTTTTGGACAGCCCAGAATTTAAATCTCAGAGCCACAATCACTAGTTGTGTGACCTTAGGCAAAGCACATAATCTTTCTGAGCTTTACTCTTCATATTTGCAAGATAACCATCTCTCTGTAAAGGTTATTATGAGGATTAAATGAACGTTCATTTGACTAGTAAATGTTAGGGACACTTCTAAGCACTTTGTAACTCGTTTAATTTTCTCAACAATCCTGTGGTGTAGGAACAACAATTACCTTTCTTTTACAGATAAACTGGAAAAAAAGACATTAAGTAACTTTACTCACCTAAGGTCACACCACTGGTGAATGGGAAACCTAGGGTTTGAATCCAGGCAGTCTGGCCTTAAAGCCGACTCTCCAGTACCACGCTAAATTGCCTCTGGAAACACTGAAAGCACTTGCCCGGCACCCAGCGTAACAGGAAGAATGGCGATAGAGTGCGCAGTGCGAGGCCTAGCACAGAGCGCAGTCCCCAGAGGCCCAAAGACGGCTGAGGGCCACAGTGTTAGGACGACACATAAAACGCACAAGTGCTCCTAGACTAAACTCACACACAGGACAGAAATCTCTAAAAGCGCAAATCAGCAACACTGCTCTAAGAACGGGAAAAGCAGCTCTTTCTCTCCTGTAGGAGAATCACTCTCCACCACGAGAGCCCAGGTTTTTCTCTTAACACTGTTAAATGAATCTTACAAATAACTATGGTGTGTGTGTGTGTGTGTATATATATAGTGGGTTATATAGTGAGTAGACATTTCTTTCTCCAGGGTATCTTCCCAACCCAGGGATAGAACCTGTGTCCCTTGCACTGCAGACAGATTCTTCACCTCCTGAGCCACTGGGGAACCTCCAAGAAATACAAGGGTAGGAAGAAGAAAACAACAATCACTAGTACTTCAATATCATCATATACAGTCTGAGATAAATATTTAATTTGCCGATGATGACAGCTATAATACTTTCTTTCAATTCTGAAAACAGATGAAATTTCATGAACTAAAGTAATGTCAAGGTGCTTCAAGACAGAAATGTTCTTCAATTGAGTAAGAAACATTAACTCCACTTACAACTGTTTTATATAATGCTTTCTCTACTCTTTATGCTTAATGTAAATTAAGTTCAGTCAACAGACATGATTGATTGAATGCAACTAACTAAAATGGTTTTTAAAACAATTTAAACAAGTTTCTAAAAATCCGAGTCACATGTTGAGAAAGTGATTACTAATTAATGACAAATATTGGAAATATAATTCATTCTCTTTCATGGTATAGATGACACCAAATCACTCATTTGGCGTTGCTCTAGCATAGTATGTTTCAGCTTGGTTCCATATATGCTAACGATTTAGAAGAGAAAAGTAACTTCTGTTCCTCTAAATGGGGTACCCTATGAAAAACAACTTTCAGGCAGAGCCAATACTATTCTGATGGATACCTATTCAAAAGGCATTTATTTATACTTTCAGTATACTAACATCAACAGTCCTCATAAGTGAGCCTTCAAATTGCAAGCCCTGTACCAGCTAGCAAAGGGCAAAGAAAGTAGTGCTGAAACATATTCAAGCAAACTGCCCTTTTTCTGCCATACTCAGAACAATAGTCTTACAGAATCTTTCTGGGTTTTCTACCATAATAAAGGCTTAATTTGATATGATTTTTTTCTTACTCTAATTTACAGGACAAGTAAGACTCTTAAGGTAACTTTCAATTCTCCAAACTAGTAATAATTAAGTTTTAATATTTAAAATAATCTGTTAAAGTATCTTTCTTTGCCATTTTAAATCTGTTAATCAAATCAGTCAGCTCAAATAAATCCAATTAGCTAAAGGCACTCCAACTGTGGTAAATCAGCATTCACATCAGTTTGGGGAAGCAATTCCTTACATTTCAGGAAACTTAAACTTTTAAGTTTTCAGTTTTTATATCTCATTTGATTTAATGTTAAGCTAGCGCTGGTTTTTATAATATGTTCAAATTGGTTTCTAAGCAAGCTGTTGATCTGCTATTTGAAGAATAAGCAGGCTTGCCATCCTGCAGATACTTTTGTTAACGACCCTTAATGCCCTGTTTTTAACTGCACTTGTTTAAACACAAGGAATAGTTTCGTTATATTTCATATACAGTGACAAAACAAGGCAAGGATTCTTCATATGAATGAATTTTATAAAACTATTCCCTTAAACTTCACATATGTTTACATACCCATGGCTGATTGCACACTATTTCATATTATATTATGTCAAGGTAACTGGTAGATGTGATTCCTGCCAAATCTTGGCCAGTAAGCATTATTTTACATGGGCCATGCTCTGTCCCCTAACACTACACCACTAACAGCACCACCACTTAAATTCCAATCAGCTTCCTGCCCCAAACTTCATACTCCAATTTCCAGCCATACCCCTCCCCCCACCCTTGCTATGAGGGGGGACTATTGGCTCATAAAATTAGCTCATTCAAGTATGCAAAACAGAGCTGTAATCTGATCTGAAATGTGTGGGAACCTGGTTCCATCTTGCAACATTTTAAAATTGCCTTTTAACTGGAGGAAACGGATTAATAGGAAATTTGGCACTTGAGTGGACCAAATACTGCAGGAGGCCCAAGTAGATTCTTGTCTGCTGGGAAAGGTGGTCAGGACCAACACAAAAGCTTTTGAGTGTGAAAAAAAAAACTTGATTCTCTGAGAGCAGAATGAAACTAAAAATAAAATCATACACATTTACTATGGAAAAGTTCTTAAAAATAACAACCCCCTCACTTTTTAAATGAACTGTAATGAAAAATTACTTTATTTAAATCCAAATATTCAAGTGTCTGTTGTGTGCTGGGTAGTTGATGGATTGGATTTTTTAAAGCAACTCCTTTAGAACACATATGAAACACACCTGTTTATGTTAGACAGTTCACTTTTAAGCCAATAAAATGAATTGAGAGGCAGTGGGAAGAACAGAAATCTAAAGGTTGGAACCACTTACTGGAATTAAACACTGTGGAGCTCCATGCAAATCACTTAACCTCTTATTTAAAAAGCTAAGGAGACTTTCTTACCTCACAGGTCCTTCCAATTCCAGTCACATAACAAACCAGATTCTTTTATTAAAAAGTAGCATTAAGTAGTTTGAAAGTCCACACTTGAAAGCTAGGAAACTGGGTTAAAATGTAAAGTGTTTAATTTTTCTTAATTTTATGGTAAATTAAAGAAAAATTACTAGTACAGAGAGAGATACAATATTAGAGTCCTCTGAATAAAATTCTGAAAAAACACCTAAGAGACCACTCAGGGACTACCTCTTATGAGTCTGGGAGCAAAACAGCAGAAGAGGGAGGTTTTTGTTGCCTTCTAAACTACCTAATTTTTCCTAGAGCATTTATTACTTTTATAATTTTTTTGAACCTCCAATTTTTAAAAATCTCAGGAGCACTTAAATCATTGAAGGCTATATAACATAGCAGAAAGTACAATGAACTACAGACTGGGAGAAAAGATTACTAGTCTGCCTCTGTCTAGCTCTGTGACCTTGGGAAATACATTTGAGTTACAACATTATAGCTTTCTCATGAAAACAAGAATGAGACTGCTCAGTGTGTTATGATCCCACCGGTCTCAATTTTATATTAGCTGGTCTTAGGTTACTTTTCTCTCATTTAGCCATTAAGTGTGTCCATCAAACAGTGAAATAACAGCAGGACCTAAACAAAAGTAAGACAGAGTGCAAATTAACTTCCCTATAATAAAAATAATTAACAGCCCCCCAGCCCAAATCTAACAGAGTTCTGAAAATGTTTAATTTGCTGAAAATAACAGAAGGTATAAAAGATATACTTGGTGAAAACCCAAAATCTATTACTGACAAAGGTGAATAAATATACACTCAGATCTAGACCTGAATGTTTTATTAGAATGCTTTCCAAACATATACCAGAAAAGTAATTAAATTTTAAAATTATTATCAATCACATAAATTACAACTCTGCTGGAGTTAGGATATTGTCTTGTTTCTTAATTGACTGATGGTCATACTTTCTGTCTCTAAGTATTAACCCAATTATTGATTTCCCTAAAGATGGATCTGAATGTATGAAATTATTCTTTGTAGTTTAACGTTCACCCTCTTAACAGAGTAAACTAAGGTTTGTTATTTTATTGTCCTTCTCAGCTTCATGTGACCAAGGGTTAGGTGGTTATCAGGCAGCTTTCTCAAAACTTCCTACTAACATGCATCTCTTTATTATACTTTTCCCCCGTTTCACACTTCTTGAATAAAACATATTGTTAAATATTAAAACTTAAAGTTTTCTTAAGCATTTAACCTATGCTCAATTTTTAAGCTTTGAAAGAATGCTGCTTTTTCTCACACCTCGTCTAATACATAAATGGATAAAAGAGGGGACGTTAACAATTTTCTCCGAAATTCTAAATTTGGCTAAATGCCACAAATAAAGTGTATTCTTAAACTTACTATTAAGCACCAGTCGCTGAATATTTAGGCAAAACTTCAAAAGACAGATAGAAACTCACCTCTCTGTACCCCTGATCTCTATTCCTTTGACCCAAGGATTCAAGCTGATACCTAGAAAGACTTATGCAAACAAGGTGATGACCACAAGGGAGCCCTCCACTGAGCAACTTGCAGCTTAGACCCTTAGGCCAAGTGCCCAACCAATGCCCAAGGCCTGGAAACTCTTTCTTCCTTCTAAACATGCATTTAAATGTCCTACTTGGGCTTTATGGTGCAAGCAAGGTCTGTAAAAGAAACCTAAGATTAGGAATCTCCTTCAAAACCTTGAACACTGCCATCTCTGTCTTTTCTTGTGTCCCTTCTTCACAAAATAGTTTTCCATTGTCTACAGTTAGCCCAGGAGCTAACAAGCGAAGTCATTTGTTTTTCATTTGTTCTTTATGATGTCACACCTAACAGTAAGCCTCTACTTTTTATCTTTCTCTAACTTTTTTCATTTTTTTGGAGGAAGATGGTACTTATTATTTGTTTGCTGAAATTATGGGCAAGAACCCTGGGAGAACGGGAATCCTGCTGTGCCCTGGTCGCAGTCTAGTCTCGCTCACCGTCACTCCTCACAGCCTGAGGAATGCTGGTGTTGTTTAGTCACTAAGTCGTCTCCCACTCTGTGTGACCCTGTGGACCATAGCCCACTAGGATCCTCTGTCCATGGGATTCTCCAGGCAAGAATACTGGAGGGAGTTGCCATTTCCTTCTCTAAGGGATCATCCTGACCCAGGGATCGAACCTGTGTCTCCTGCTTGGCAGGGGAGTTTTTTACCACTGAGCCACAATAACAAGACAGAAGGACCTAGCAAGCAGTGTGTAGAAAGGTCCTGGCTTCTCCTGGAAAATGCGCTCTTAGCTCTGGCACTTTTTAACCCTGTTACTAAAATTCTCTAAGTCTCCACGTTCTCATCTGTAAAACCAAGGTAAATGACACAAAGCTCCAAGTATGTAGTGAAGATTGGAAATAATTTATGTACAACATTTAGCACAGTATTTCAATGAATAATATTCCTAACTTACAAACATTAGTTTCCTTCCAACTTGAAGTTGTGCTACTGAATATCTCTATCTTGGCTGGCTTTTTATTCTAGCATTTCAATTTGACTGTGAGAACACATCCAAGCCTATACTGTGGACTCCGGGAAGCATGACTGCCTTTCTGCTGATCTTTGAGCCTGAAGTAGATGCCAGTTGATTAAACCCACACAGAGAGGCCAAAGTGGCACCAGGGAGCGCTATAAAGAAATCCCTGTTAATGCTATAAGGCTTAGATGCCTCTCAATTGCAATAATGTGAGACACTGATAGCTTCAAAAAATTTTTATCATGAGCAGTAAGAGCCTGCAGGTTGTAAATGCTAAAATCCTTGGCAAGAGAGAAAATAAGACAATACAAAAGGCACTAACTAAAAACAGTCCCAGACTATGTTAATAAAATCTGCAGAAGCAAGGAGTCAAGAGCAAGAGGGAAAAGTTATAAATGAATCTCCATAACTCAGTGGCCAGTTTGGACTGAGCCACCAAAAGAAGCTTGGTATTCCTGTTTGTTTTAAGATCTTTAATTCTCAGGACAATGTTTACTGGTGGCTCTTTTACAATTCTTAAATCCTAACAAACTAATTATTTAGACATTACTAAAACAGCGTTTAAGTCTCTATCTGTATTCACAAACTATTACAAGTAATCAAAGATTCATTAACATAGAAATCTGTCATGGTTTTAAACTTGATATTATGATGTTATGCTCTTTCAAAGAACATATTCTTAGCCCACATTCATTCACCAAAATAAATAAAAATCCCAAATCTATCATTGTGGCTTAAAGAAAGAACAGTATCTACAGGCAAAATTCATTTGTGGCTCAGCTCTCCACCAAAAACAAACACTTATTAGTACAAGCACATAAATTCAGTGATACACTGATCCTGCAAACAATTTATCATCTTTTCTATATCTTGGGCCCACAACAAAGAAATGTCGTCAAAGAACTTCTATGTAACTGTCGAGATCACTTGAGGTCTCCTATTAGAAATTATCTCTTCTTACCTTCCACCGCATCTTCCTCTTGAGATGCCAGGTCTTTCCTTGAGACACCACTGGGATATGTCTCCTTGCTATTTTCCTGTCCACGATTGTATCCTAAGTCACCCAAACCTCAGATCTGACAAAATACAGTTAATTTCATGAATCTTTTCTCTCCACTAGAACCCACATTAGTATCTTACAATTTTCCCCTTTAGTGCTTGATATTTCACAAACCAAGACACTAATTATATATAGTGTCTTATCTCCAACTGCTTTAAGTGTTTATATCTTACCTTCCTGACAACACTAAGATCTTTAGAAAAACTTTGTCAAGTTATTTTATTCATGTTGACCAAATACCAAAATAAAACCATTAAAACAACAACAACGAACTGTTAGAAAAGCTATTTACAGAACACAGACAACAAAGTAAACAAATTCTGAAACTAGTAAACTTCCTATATAGTAGTCCCGTATGTACATCATACTTGGATTGGTCTTCAATACATCATTACTATGAAGTAAAATAAAGCAATGGAACAATTGGTAGGATATGTGCACCATGTGGTATACTATGTGTACAGAAAAGGGAAATAAACATACACACTGTGTATCTTCATAAACTAATCTCTGGAAAGACAGAAAGAAACTGGGGGCTTCCCTGGTGGCTCAGATGGTAAAGAATCTGCCTGCAATGCAGGAGACCAGGGTTTGTTTGATCCCTGGGTTGGAAAGATTCTCAACAGAAGGGAATGGCAACCCACTCCCAGTTTTCTTGCCTGGAGAATTCCATGGACAGAGGAGCCTGGTGGGCTACAGTCCATGGGGTCACAAAGAGTCAGACACAACTGAACAACCAACATTTTCATGTTTTTCCAGGTTCAACAACATGATTTAACACTAGGAAAAAAACTGACTGGGCAATAAGTGGAGGAGATATTTTCACCTATGTAATTTTGTGCTGTTTAAATTTTACACTATATACATTTATTTCCCATTTTATATAATAATTTAAATAGGATAAAATAGCTTTTCAGTTACAGAGAAAACAGTCAGATATGTACATTTTAGTGAATTATCATGAAAATTAAAATGCTGTGCTGTGCATGAGATTTATTATGATAAAGACATATACAAAATCATCTCAAGTATCCATGGAGATTCTAAATCCTAGCCCTTACATTAACTCTGTAATTAGATAAATATTTACCTCAAAAATTTTATTTACAATCAATGATCACTCCTACATTAAAGGTGTAATCATTTACTAGTGAAGTCAGCATGAAAAACTGAGGAAAAATAATGGTTGTGAAACTAGAAATGCCTAGACCTGAATTCTCGACTTTCTAGCTATGTGGCTTCCCAGCCAATCACTTTAGCCTATCTGGGCGGCAAATTTCCTTTTAAGGGCAGAGGTCTCCAAATTTAGGTACCAGGGCCAACTACATCCCATTGGTAACTGAGAGTAGGGGTTCAGCTGCTTGCCTCTTGAAAGTCAATAAAGAGGCCAGTTGGTGAAAAGAGTTTGCTTTACTTCAGAGGGTGGCAACCAGCAGGAGAGCAGACTCCTGTCCAACAGCTAACTCCCCACCACTGACAATCGTGGGCAAGAGCTTTTAAAGACAGTGCGAGGGGGCAACATGTAGAAACAGCACCATCAGCTCTGACAGTCATCTTGAAACTGGTTTCCCTGAGGCCATTTCTTAGAATTAGGGTAGCTTATGTCTTGACTACAGTCTGGTCATCATGTAAACTTCCACCTGGTGGGGATTTTAATATTTATAAGACAGCTCAAAGGACATGGCTCAGAATATTATCTATAACCCCTGAGGTCCTTGACTTTGCTCATTAGGTCTCCTTTGATGATTTTTCTTTGTTTCTCCATTTTCTCACTTCTTGGATTAAACTTATTCTTTGGATAAATTTTCCCACAGACAAAAGGCAAGCTGGGGACATGAGTGGGGTGGAGGTAGGGGAGGACCATTAGGTCCTGCTCTACTTCATGGTCACCTATTTTTTTGTAAATAAAGTTTTATTGGAATAGTCTATTGCCTATTTGTTAACATATTGTCTATGGCTGCTTTTCCAGTGCAGTGTGGGATGTGACTGGTTTTGACAGAAACCATATGCCCTTCAAAGCTGAAAATATTTACTATGTGCAGGAAAAGTTTACCTGCCCCAGCCTAAGAATAAAATGTAGACAAACCACATCTTTGTT
>SJYV01027305.1:0-20988 GCA_006410875.1 Neotragus pygmaeus
AAGCTAGGGAGGCATTTGGAAGGTAGAAAGAAAAAACAAGCAAATCCACATCTCTGTGATACCTGCTAACTTAGTATGAGAAAGGAACTATGCTAAACTTTTACATATATTGACTAAATTTGCCTTCCAACTTAGGAGGAGTTTGAATTAGGTCATTAATGTTTAGAACGGATGTGTAGATCCACTACATTCAAACGGCTAATATGTGATAACACTGAGTTTCAAATGTCAGTTTTCTGAATCAAAAGCTTTGTATTCAAGATGATTTACAAAAGTCTGTTACTATTTATCTTTTTATTTTTAAATTTATAACATTTTCAGTTTTATTTTTATTTTCTTTACAATATTGTTTTGGTTTTGCCACACCTTGACATGAATCTGCCATGGGTGTACATGTGTTCCCCATCCTGAACCCTCCTCCCACCTCCTTCCCCATCCCATCCCTCTGAGTCATTCCAGTGCACCAGCCTAGAGCATTTGTCTTTTACAATCCTCATCTATAATTGTGTATTGCCTATTTTCTGTTGTCAGTTGTGTGTTTATTCCCTTGGAAGTGTTAGTTGCTCAGTTGTGTCCAACTCTTTGTGACCTCATGGACTGTAGACCGCCAGGCTCCTCTATCCATGGCTTTCTCCAAGCAAGAATACTGGAGTGGGTTGCCACTTCCTACCCCAGGGAATCTTCATGATCCAAGGATCAAACCCAGGTCTCCTGCATTTCAGGCAGATTCTTTACCATCTGAGCCACCAAGGAAGCTTTATTCCCTTTGCTTTCTTTCTACTGGAATGCTCCTGTTGTCCTCGAATGATTACTCCTTCCTGCTTTGATAAATCGCTGTAGAATATTTTATGAGGCATTTTGAGCATGAAGGCAATATAACTGTCATTGGAAAGCTACCAGAATCAAGGTATCTTTCTCTTTTCCATGGTCTCTTAGGGACCAGCTGAGTTTATTAGATTTTGTTTTGAAAATGAAAGTATTCAATACAGGTTTGTAGGAAAGACCATGGTGCAAATCCCTGATGCCCTCAGACTTGTCATAGAGGATGAAATGTCTGCATAACTGAGGTATACATACTCCGAGGTCTGTATCCTAGGACAAGGCAACCACCAAGGAATGTGGCCCACAGGTAAACCTTATTTTCCTCCACAGGACTTTTCATTCTCTCAGTGTTTTGAACTACTTTTTTTTTTTTTAATGCATACATGCTTGCTCAATTGCTTCAGTCATGTCCAATGATTTGCAAGTCCATGGACTGTAGCTCAACAGGCTCCTCAGTCCATGGGATTCTCTAGGCAAAAAACTGGAGTGGGTTGCCATGCTCTCCTCAAGGGGATCTTCCCAACCCAGGGATTAAACCTGTGTTTCTTGCATCTCCTGCACTTCAGGGGGATATTTACTGTTGAACCACAGGGGAAGCCCAATACAGGGCACAAAGAAGTCACATTTAAATGGAATACAGTCCATGGGAAGCTTACCATCCAGAATTTGCGTGCTATTTCTACATTTTCTTGGGCAAAAATAACATAGCATCGATGACTTTCTTTCACCACTGCTTTCATAATTATTGTAGCCAAAAGTGAGATGAGCCAGAGCGTAACAAGCCCAGGAAGACATGATGTGTGTAAGTGTGTGTTGTGTGTGTGTGTGTGTTGTAGGGAATGAGCAGTTCTCTGGAAAGTGATTCTTAAATTATCCACCCCAAAATGTTATCTTTAAAACAGACACAATAATGTCAACCAGAAGATGCAAATAAAGGAGTCCATTCATTTTAATTCACAGGAATCAAAACAAATGTAAAAATGTGAACATAACAACATGTGGATGAAGGACTTCTTGTGTCTTGAAGGTTCAGCTTTAGCAGGAAAACCTTGTTCCTTAGCGTTCTCTGATACTATTTCTACTCACACTCACTCTTGTTTGTTCCCCTTGACACTTTTGCTGCTTTTTAAGTCTTGAATATTTGAAACAAGTCTTACCCTCAGGTACTTTGCAGACTCTTTTCCCAATAGGGCACACTGGTCCCCCAGGTAAACTGATGTCTCTGCTTTGTCTTGCTTCGGGTCTCTGTTCAAATGTCTCTCTCTCTTTTTTTTCATATATTCCTAAACTCTCATTAAAATGTAACATATCCACGAATGGCAATTTATATCTGCCTTTTTTCCCCATATCATCTGTCACCACATGAGATGACATATATACATATTTTCACTTGCTAACTCAGATTCTTTCTTCATCATTGCATTGTTGGAGGTTTTGTTCTCAGGATCTCACACATTTCCCCTAGAATATGGTTGATACTCAACATGAATTTCTAGAATATATGAAAGACATTTGCTTTAAAACTGTATAATCATGACCTCTTGGGGAAAAGGTTGAGTGTTAGACAGGAATTTCTAATACAGATGACACAGTAGATTACTTAAAGATGATTTAATATTGTAATTCATAGCATCTTATTGTGTTAATGTGCACACATGTAGAAATTAATCATGCTATATTTTTCTTCCCTAGTAGTGATCACCACCATGTGGTACAAGGAAATGATACAGAAATGGCACAATTTATTCTTCTGGGATTATCAGAGGAATTAGAACTGCAACCTCTCATATTTGGACTTTTCCTCTTCATGTTCCTGATCACTATGTTTGGGAATCTGCTCATCATTCTTGCCACCATCTCAGACTCCCACCTCCACACCCCCATGTACTTCTTCCTCTCCAATCTGTCCTTTGTAGACATCTGTTTCATCTCCACCACCATCCCAAAGATGCTGATGAACATACAGACACAGAGCAAAGCCATTTCCTATGAAGGCTGCATCACCCAGATGCATTTTTACATACTATTTGTAGAGCTGGAGAACTTAATTCTAACTGTCATGTCCTATGACCGCTTCATAGCCATTTGTGACCCCCTGCACTACACAGTCATCATGAGCCCTATTCTCTGTGGAGTGATGGTGCTCCTGTCTTGGACAATGAGTGCCCTAAATTCCCTGGTACAAAGTTTACTGGTACTGAGACTGTATTTCTGTACAGTCTTGGAAATCCCCCACTTTTTCTGTGACTTGAAAGAAGTACTCCGACTTGCCTGTTCTGACACCGTTGTTAATAACGCTGTGATGTATTTTGCAGTTGGGCTCTTTGGTGCTGTCCCCCTGGCTGGTATATGTTACTCATACTCTAGGATAGTTTCCACCATATGTGGAATCTCATCAGCTGAGGGGAAGTATAAAGCATTTTCCACCTGTGCCTCTCACCTCTCTGTTGCTTCCTTATTTTATTGTACAGGTTTAGGATTGTATCTTAGCTCTACTGCTACCCACAGCCCACACTCAAGTGCAATAGCCTCGGTGATGTACATTGTGGTGACACCCATGCTGAACCCTTTCATCTACAGCCTGAGAAATAAAGACATAAAGAGGGCTCTGAGAAGATTCTTTGGAGTGGCAGCTATGAAAGGGCCATTTGTCCTGGAGCTGAGGAAGTGCTGGTAATTTCAGTGCTCAAAGCATTGGAGTCAGAAATTGTGCTTCTTGATCAGACTGTGGAAAGAGCATTTGTTCCTTTTATATATTGCCTGGTTTTTGCACTCTTTAATTTAAATTCAGTGTATAATTTAAATAACTCGATTAACCTTTCTTAATAGCTGATGCATGGACAATTTTCCTTTTTTTTTTTTTCTATTTTTCTACTTTCCCTAAATTTTTCCCAAACATGGGTGAGAAATATTTGGAAACGTTCCATTTATTTGGTAGGAAAAATTGGATTTCTTAAGGCCTTTGTCTTAAGCAACATTCATCTTCTCAGGTATTAAAAATTTTTTTTTTCTCTACTCATGAGGAAAAACTGCCTTTGACAGCTAAAGTAACTTATAGAATTCAACTACAGAGTTAAGTCTGAAACCAATGTTTTTATTTTGGCTCTGTAATTTTTCTGTATCACCATTTTAACTGTTGTTCCTGATAATATCGACTTTATTCATGCCACTGAGTTTTATAACTGGTCTTTTGGTGTCATACAATTATTCAGCTTGTGTCCTCAACATCTACCACGTGTTGTTGCTGTTGTTGTTTAGTCGCTAAATTGTGTTTGCCTGTTTTGCAATCCTATGGACTGTAGCCCGCCGGGCTTCTCTGTCCATGGGATTTTCTAAGAAAGAATACTGGAGTATCCATCTTGAGCCTCCCTCCCACAATATACTACTCTAGGTTGTCACACAGCATCAAGTTAAGCTCCCTGTGTTATTCTTTTTTCACTAGAAAATTTCTGTGCTGCCTACAGTTACGGCTTTTCTATCACATATAAGTTAAATAATTAGAGTGACAATATGCAGCCTTGATGTACTCCTTCCCCAATTCGTTGTTCATGTCCGGGTCTGGTGCTTCTTGACATGCATACAGGTTTCTCAGGAGGCTAGTAAAGTGGTCTGGTATTCCCATATTTTTAAGAATTTTCCACAGTTTGTTGCCATTCACACACTCAAAGGGTTTAGTGTAGTCAATAGAGCAGAAGATGTTTTTCTGAAACTCTCTTGCTTTCTCTATGATCCAACGGATGTTGGCAATTTGATGTCTAGTTCCTCTACTTTTCTAAGTCCAGTTTGTGCATCTGGAAGTTTTCAGTTCATGCACTGATAAAGCTGACCTTGGAGGATTTTGAGCATTATTGTGCTGGCATGTGAAATGAGTACAGATGTGTGGCAGTTTGAACATTCTTTGGCATTGCCTTTCTTTGGTATTGAAATGAAAACTGACCTTTTCCAGTCCTGTGGCCACTGCTGAGTTTTCAAATTTTGCTGGCATACTGTTTGCAGCATTGTTGCAGCATCATCTTTTAGGATTTGAAATAGCTCAGCTGGAATCCCATCACCTCCACTACCTTTGTTCACAGTGATGCTTCCTAAGGTTCACTTGACTTCACACTCCAAGATATCTGGCTCTAGATTAGTGGTAACACCACTGTGGTTATCCAAATCATTAAGATCTTTTTTGTATAGTCTTTTTGTATATTCTTGCCACCTCTTCTTAATATCTTCTGCTTTTGTTAGGTCCATAGTATTTCTTTCCTTTTTTGTACCCAACTTGCATGAAATGTTCCCTTGTAATTTCTAATTTTTTAAGAGATCTCTAGTCTTTCCCATTCTGTTGTTTCCCTCTGTTTCTTTCTTGCGTTGTTCATTTAGAAAGACTTTCTTATCTCTCCTTGTTGAACTTGAATTCAAATGGGCGTATCTTTCCATTTTCCCGTGCCTTTTGCTTCTCTGTGAAAGGCAAAAAGATATGACAATGAAAGATAAACCCCCCAGGTTGGTAGGTTCCCACTGTGCTAATGGAGAAAGGAGAAATAGCTCCAGAAAGATTGAAGAAGCTGAGCCAAATTGGAAACAGCACCCAGTTGCATATGTGGTTGGTGGTGAAAGTAAAGTCTGATGCTGTATAGAACAATGTTGCATCAGTTTAGTGCAGTCATTCAGTCATGTTGACTCTTTGCGACCCCATGAATTGGAGCACACCAGGCCTCCCTGTACTTCAGCAACTCCCGGAGTTCACTCAAACTCACGTCCATTGAGTCAGTGATACCATCCAGCCATCTCATCCTCTGTCGTCCCCTTGTCCTCCTGCCCCCAATCCCTCCCAGCATCAGACTCTTTTCCAATGAGCCAACTCTTCGCATGAGGTGGCCAAAGTACTGGAGTTTCAGCTTTAGCATCATTCCTTCCAAAGAACACCCAGGACTGATATTCTTTAAATGGACAGGTTGGATCTCCTCACAGTCCAAGGGACTCTCAAGAGTCTTCTCCAACACCACAGTTCAAAAGCATCAATTCTTCAGCATTCAGCTTTCTTCACAGTCCAACTCTCACATCCATACATGACTACTGGAAAAACCATAGCCTTAGCTAGATGGACCTTTCTTGGCAAAATAATATCTCTGCTTTTGAATATGCTGTCTAGGTTGGTCATGACTTTCCTTCCAAGGAGTAAGGGTCTTTTAATTTCATGGCTGCAGTTACCATCTGCAGTGATTTTGGAGCCCCAAAAGTAAAGTCTGACACTATTTCCACTCTTTCCCCATCTATTTCCCATGAAGTGTTTGGACCAGATGCCATGATCTTCATTTTCTGAATGTTGAGCTTTAAGCCAACTTTTTCACTCTCCACTTTTACGTTCATCTAGAGGCTTTTTAGTTCCTCTTCACTTTCTGCCACAAAGGTGGTGTCATCTGCATATCTGAGGTGATTGATATTTCCCACAGCAATTTTGATTCCAGCTTGTGCTTCTTCCAGCCCAGCATTTCTCATGATGTACTCTGCATATAAGTTAAATAAGTAGGGTGATAATATACAATCTTGATGTACTCCATTTCCTATTTGGAACCAGTCTGTTGTTCCATGTCCAGTTCTAACTGTTGCTTCCTGACCTGCACATCAGCTTCTCAAGAGGCAGGTCAGGTGGTCTGGTATTCCCATCTCTTTCAGAATTTTCCACAGTTTTTTTGTAATCCACATAATCAAAGGTTTTGGCAGAGTCAATAAAGAAGAAATAGATATTTTTCTGGAACTCTCTTGCTTTTTTGATGGTCCAGCATGTGTTGGCAATTTGATCTCTGTTCCTGTGCCTTTGTGAAAACCAGCTTGAACATCTGGAAGTTCACGGACCACATATTCCTGAAGCCTGGCTTGGAGAATTTTGAGCATTACTTTACTAGTGTGTGAGATGAGTGCAATTGTGTGGTAGTTTGAGCATTCTTTGGCATTGCCTTTCTTTGGGATTGGAATTAAAACCGACATTTTCCAGTCCTGTGGCCACTGCTGAGTTTTCCAGCTTTGCTGTCATATTGAGTGCAGCACTTTCACAGCATCATCTTTCAGGATTTGCAATAGCTCCACTGGAATTCCATCACCTCCACTAGCTTTGTTCATAGTGATTCTTTCTAAGGACCACTTGACTTCACATTCCAGGATGTCTGGCTCTAGGCGAGTGATCACACCATCATGATTATCTTGTTCATGAAGATCTTTTTTGTACAGTTCTTCTGTGTGTTCTTGCCACCTCTTCTTAATGTCTTCTGCTTCTGTTAGGTCCATACCATTTCTGTCATTTATGGAGCCCATCTTTGCATGAAATGTTCCCTTGGTGTCTCTAATTTTCTTGAAGAGATCTCTAGTCTTTCTCATTCCTTTGTTTTTCTCTATTTCTTTGCTTTAATTACATAGTTCCATTTGCTTATGATTTAAAAGGGTGCAGAATAAGTTTTGAATGTTATTGTTAATAATGGAATTGCTCCAAGCCTCAGTTTTATCTTTCAGAAGGAAATGTGAGATGATATATCCTAACTTCACTTGAATGTTGTGAGGAATGAATGAAGTGCATAGAAATACTTTGCTGAGCCCACAAACATTGTTCAAGCTTAGGAATATGTATGTACATCTGTATCTGTATACACTTTGAAATAAACACCCATGCACATATAGATTTAAACACACTGTTTCTTTTTAAAAATTTTAAGTTTATTCATTTAAATTAGAGGCTAATTACTTCACAATGTTGTATTGGTTTTGCCATACATCAACATGAATCCGCCATGGGTGTACATGTGTTCCCAATTCTGAACCCCCCTCCCTCCTCCCTCCCCGTACCATTCCTCTGGGTCAGTCCAGTGCATCAGCCCCAAGCATCCAGTATCATGCATCAAACCTGGACTGGTGATTCGTTTCTTATATGATATTATACATATTTCAATGCCATTCTCCCAAATCATCCCCCTCTCTCTCAAACAGAGTCCAAAAGACTGTCCTATAGAGTGGAATGATTCGGGAGAATGGCACTGAAACATGTATAACATCATATATGAAACGAGTCACCAGCCCAGGTTCAATGCATGATTCTGGATGCTTGGGGCTGGTGCACTGGGATAACCCAGAGGGATGGTATGGGGAGGGAGGAAGCAGGGGGGTTCAGGATGGGGAACACGTGTATACCTGGTGGATACATGGTGATGTATGGAAAACCAATACAATATTGTAAAGTAGTTAATCTCCAATTAAAATAAATAAATTTGTTTTTAAAAAAGACTGTTCTATACGTCTGTGTCTCTTTTGCTGTCTCACATACAGGGTTATCATTACCATCTTTCTAAATTCCATATATATGTGCTAGTATACTGTATTGGGGTTTTTCTTTCTGGCTTACTTCACTCTGTATAATTGGCTTCAGTTTCATCCACCTCATTAGAACTGATTAAAATGTATTATTTTTAATGGCTGAGTAATACTCCATTGTGTATATGCACCAAAACTTTCTTATCCATTTCATTTGTAATTCCATCCATTGTCTTGAAAGAAAACATAAGAGCAAGTTGGAAGGAGAGAAGTAAAAAAGAAAAGAAACATAAAACACGAACACTTAAATGAGCATAAATTAGAAAACACGTAGAATTTTTATTTTATTTATTTATTTTAAAGTAGAATATGTGACCTTAATTTTTTGCTGTTGTTGTTGTTCTGTCCCTCCAACTGGATAATCTCTCTAACATCACTCATTCTTTATTCTGCCAGTTCAAATCTGCTATTAAGCACGTTCAGTGATTTCTATTTCAGCTATTGTACCTATCACCTTCATAATTCTTAATTTTTAAAAATATCCATCTTCTATTGATTACCTATACTGAAAGATAAATCATTCTCATACTTTCTTTTTTTTTAAACTTAAATTTATTTATTTTAATTGGAGGCTAATTACTTTACAATATTGGTTTTGCCACACATCAACATGAATCTGCCACAGGTGTACATGTGTTCCCCATCCTGAATCCCCCTCCCACCTCCCTCCCTGTACATTCCCTCTGGGTCATCCCAGTGCACCAGCCCCAAGCATCCTGTATTCTGCATCAAACCTGGATTGGCGATTCGTTTCTTATATGGTATTATACATGTTTCAATGCCATTCTCCCAAATCATCCCACCCTCGCCCTCTCCCACAGCATCCAAAAGACTGTTCTATACATCTATGTCTCTTTTACTGTCCCACATACAGGGTTATCGTCACCATCTTTCTAAATTCTATATATATGCGTTAGTATACTGTTTTTTTTTTTTTTTTTCCTGGCTTCACTCTGTATAATAGGCTCCAGTTTCATCCACCTCATTAGACTGATTCAAATGTATCCTTTTTAATGGCTGAATAATACTCCACTGTGTATATGTACCACAGCTTTCTTATCCATTCATCTGCTGATGGACATCTAGGTTGCTTCCATGTCCTGGCTATTATAAACAGTGCTGCAGTGAACATTGGGGTATGTGTGTCTCTTTAAATTATGGTTTTCTCAGAATATATGTCCATTAGTGGGATCGTTGTGTTATATGGTAGTTCTATTCCTAGTTTTTTAAGGCATCCCTATACCATCCTCCATAGTCTGTGTGTGTTCTAAGTCTCTTCAGTCATATCTGACTCTGTGAATCTATGGACTGTAGCCCACCATGCTCCTCTGTCTATGGGATTCTCCAGGCAAGAATACTGGAGTGGGTTTCCATTTCCTCCTCCAGAGGATCTTCCTGACCCAGGGATCAAACCTGTGTCTGTTAGGTTTCCTGCATTGTCAAACAGGTTCTTTATCACTAGCAGTACCTTGGAAGCCCTGGTTTCCTTAGTGACTGTGCCACTTTACATTCCCACCAACAGTGTAAGAGGGTTCCCTTTTCTCCACACCCTCTCCAGCATGTATTGCTTGTAGACTTTTGGATCATAGTCATTCTGACTGTCGTGAAATGGTATCTCATTGTGGTTTTGATTTGCATTTCTTTGCTAATGAGTGATGAGCATCTTTTCATGTGTTTGTTAGCCATCTGTATGTCTTCTTTGGAGAAATGTCTATTTAGTTCTTTGGCCCATTTTTTTTTTTAATTTTACTTTACAATACTCTATTGGCTTTGCCATACATCGACATGAATCCAACACAGGTGTACACAAGCTCCTAATCCTGAATCTCCCTCCCACCTCCCACCCCATTGGGTCATTTATCTTTCTGAAATTGAGCTGCAGGAGTTGCTTGTATATTTTTGAGATTAGTTGTTTGTCAGTTGCTTCATTTGCTATTATTTTTTCCCATTCAGAAGGCTGTCTTTTCACCTTACTTATAGTTTCCTTTGTTGTGTAGAAGCTTTTAATTTTAATTAGGGACAATTTGTTTATTTTTGCTTTTATTTCTGATATTCTGGGCGGTGGGTCATAGAAGATCTTGCTGTGATTTATGTTGGAGTGTGTTTTGCCTATGTTCTACTCTAGGAGTTGTTTAGTTTCTGGTCTTACGTTTAGATCTTTAATCCATTTTGAGTTTATTTTTGTGTGTGGTGTTAGAAAGTGTTCTAGTTTCATTCTTTTACGTGACCTTAATTTTAATAATGTCTTACTTTTCCTATCTTAGATTCCAAAGGCCTCAGAGTCAGATCCACATTTACATTTAGAAAAAGTGAAATTCTCTGTACCAGCTAAGGGGGCAAAATCTGTCCATAGTGACTAAAAGATCAGAGTGTAACAAAAATGACCCTATGTAAAGGAAGTTCACTGATTGACTCCTACAGCTTAGTCTCCACTCCTAGGAGCAGTATGTGTGTTGTGCTGTGCTAAGTCTCTTCAGTCGTGTCTGACTCTGTGCGACCCTATGGACTGTAGCCTGCCAGGCTCCTCTCTCCATGGAATTCTCCAGGCAAGAACGCTGGCATGAATTGCCATGCCCTCCCCAGGGGATCTTCCCAACCCAGGGATCCTATCCGCACACCTCTGTTATGTGTCCTGTGTTGGCAGGCAGGCTGTTTAATTTGTGATGTAAGAAGGAAATCTTTTTAGGTTTTGCAAACTTTGCTTGAAACCAAGTTTTATATTAAAGGAGCAAAGTTATCCCATGTTTTGAAAAGGGCAAAAATCATAGTCATAGATTTCTTGGGTTGTGTTCCCACAACAGATCAAAGCATTGAAGACGCAAAGGACCTAGTCAAGACCAATTGTCAATATTATACTTTTGAGAAAACTTGAACTCAGGGATGTGATGAGGTGCCGGGACTCTTAGAGCTTTGGAAGCAGAAGTAAAGGTGAAGGGGTGAGGAAACTGAATTTACCTGACTTATAATGGAGTCTCTTAGGAACAGAGGATCAGCAGAAAAAATACATTCTGTTCAGACCAGTACTCCAAGCGAAATCATGTACTGAGAGTTTGGACAAACAAAGGGAAAACGTCTGATGAGATGACACGGAAGATGTAAATATCTCCTCTGCTGCAGTCCCTCAGCCTGTGTCTCTTTGGTTGGATAGGATGTGGTTGTTGCTTTTGCAATCCTGCATCGGGCTGAGAGAACAATGCTTTACCTCTATTGCTGTCTTGTGGGGAAACAGAGCGTGGATCTGCATCATCAGCTACTTAGGGGTGAATTTTGACTTTCACAAGGAAACCTCCCTCACAGAGTTCCCAAACAGGTGAGTCTGAGAGCTCCACAGACACTGCATGAGAGGATTAGAGAGGATGGAAGCCAGGAATGTACCTGAGGACCAATCTAGCATATCCCAGAGGCAGAGGTCACTGTGGTTGTTTGCTGGGTTTCCTGAAAATGTATTTATTTATGATGCTGAAAAAGGAGCACCGCACTTGAAAACGAGAGTGTCAATGTTGAAAATTAAATCATGCTAGGCAAAGGCTACCCGCTCCAGTATTCTGACCTGGAAAATTCCATGGGCTGTATAATCCATGGGGTCGCCAAGAGTTGGATGCAACTGAGCAACATTCACTTTCAGTGGAAGTCCAACAGAAGAATGAATGGGAGGTATAAATTGTATCCAGTAAAAGTGGAACATGAGTCTCAAGTTCTTGTTAATTAACAGGTGTAGACAAATAGGGTATTAACTGTAGAGGATCAGTCGGTGAGGTGAGGGCATTTCATTTTATTGTATGATGGGGCATACTAGACTGTGCCTCCACATAGAGGAGAAAGATCTAAACTGAGGACTATTTGCAAATAATGCACACTTTCAAACCTGTGTAGGAAACATACACATTACAGTATCTTCTCTCACTCTTGTGTGCACATAAGAAACAAACCAAAAAAAACTTAGTTATGTAAAAAAAAGATGTATGCTAGGAAAGTTTACTTTCCAACTATTTTATTATCTGTGAAGCTAAATAGATCTATGAATTTGTTAGTCATGCAGTGTTTCTCTATTTAAAAAAAATGTCTCTATAGCTATTTTGTTTTATATAGTGGTATCAGAGTATTGTTATTCCTTTTAAAAATTGCATTCTCTGATAGGAAGGATTATTTTTTAACAAAAATCTTAAATTTGCGATTTAGCTTTTTATATATGCATAGATATATTTGTGTGATTGTATAAGAACTGATAAATTTTTTTGGTCAAACCTGCAAACATTCTCTTCATTGCTTTTCCAAAAGAATTTGGGTATTTGACCTATGACAATATGTGAGTTACAGGTACACAGGATAATGATTTAATACTGTTTATACTGCTAAATGATCACTACAGTAAATCTCCTTAACATCTGTCACCACATATAGTTACAATTTATTTCTTGTGAGGGGAGCTTTTAGGATATATTGTCTCTTAGCATCTTTCAATTATGCTAAAAAGAGTATTATGAGCTATAGTCACCATGCTGCACAGTACATACCACTCATTGTTCTTTATTGCTATGTTTCTTACCGTAATAATTTGTCACTTTAATGTTCTAAATGTGTCAACCCTTGCTGTAAGCAAGAGAGGAAAGTGAGAGTTCTCTAGCATTCTTAGTGGTGATAGATAACTTATACATATTTATTTCTATTAAGAGTTTCTCATCAGTTATTCCTTATTATTCCTTTTGGCCTTCTGATTAAATCTTTTCCTAAAAATTGCATCTGCTCTGATCATAATTCTTCACCATTTGACTTACATTCTATAGCCATATTTGAATTCCTCTCTCTACATATAAGATAAAATTATAACTTAGATACTGCTCCTTCCTCCCTTTGTAAATGTTTTTCTTTTATTGTCATCCTGCTTATTTAACTTCTATGCAGAGTACCTCATGAGAAACGTTGGACTGGAAGAAACACAAGCTGGCATCAAGATTGCCGGGAGAAATATCAATAACCTCAGATACGCAGATGACACCACCCTTATGGCAGAAAGTGAAGAGGAACTAAAAACCTCTTGATGAAAGTGAAAGTGGACAGTGAAAAAGTTGGCTTAAAGCTCAACATTCAGAAAACAGAGATCATGACATCCAGTCCCATTACTTCCTGGAAATAGATGGGGGAAACAGTGGAAACAGTGTCCGACTTTATTTTGGGAGGTTCCAAAATCACTGCAGATGGTGATTGCTGCCGTAAAATTAAAAGACACTTACTCCTTGGAAGAAAAGTTATGACCAACCTAGGTAGCATATTCAAAAGCAGAGACATTACTTTTCTGACTAAAGTCTGTCTAGTCAAGGCTATGGTTTTTCTTGTGGTCATGTATGGATGTGAGAGTTGGACTGTGAAGAAAGCTGAGTGCCACAGAATTGATGCTTTTGAACTGTGGTGTTAGGGCAGACTCTTGAAAGTCCCTTGGACTTCAAGGAGATCCAAGCAGTCCATTCTGAAGAAGATCAGCCTTGGGATTTCTTTGGAAGGAATGGTGCTAAAGCTGAAACTCCAGTACTTTGGCCACTTCAGGAGAAGAGTTNGGGCAGACTCTTGAAAGTCCCTTGGACTTCAAGGAGATCCAAGCAGTCCATTCTGAAGAAGATCAGCCTTGGGATTTCTTTGGAAGGAATGGTGCTAAAGCTGAAACTCCAGTACTTTGGCCACTTCAGGAGAAGAGTTGACTCATTGGAAAAGACTCTGATGCTGGGAGGGATTGGGGGCAGGAGGAGAAAGGGATGACTGAGGATGAGATGGCTGAATGGTATCACTGACTCGATGGACGTGAGTCTAGGTGAACTCCCGGAGCTGGTGATGGACAGGGAGGCCTGGCGTGCTGAGATTCATGGGGTCACAAAGAGTCGGACACGACTGAGCGACTGAACTGAATTGAACTGAACTATATTGTTTCACTTAGAAATCTTTGGCAATTTGATCTTGAATTAGAGATCCATGGTAATATTGTTAAATTTTTACTCTTTTGTGTCTTTTTATCAGTGAGTTGTAGATTTTCATTCAATTTTATTACATCCTATTGTTCAACTAGGGGCTTCCCAGGTGTACTGATGGTAAAGAACCCATCTACCAGTGCAAGAAAATTAAGAGATGCAGGTTCGATCTCTGCATTGTGAAGATCCCCTAGGGGTGGGCATGGTAACTCACTCCACACTTCTTGCCTGGAGAATCCTTTGGACAGATGGAGGCTACTGGAAAACTACAGTCCATAGGGTCACATGGAGTCTAACATGACTGAAGTTACTTAGCACATGGCATATTGCTCAAGAAACAATATACTTAACATAATTGCACTCTCACCGATATATTTTGTTCCATAAGTTCTTAGTTTTTCAAAAATCTTTTTAAAATGTGTTCTTATACATACTTATATACTTTTACACAAATGAATCAATACAATCCTGAATTCATGATAAATGGTCTTTATATTTTAGTGACAAATGGTCATTATGTTTAATGTTTTCTACAATTTGTCCCTCTTTGTTTCTTTGTCAATAATACCTCAGGGACTTGCTTCCAATCAGCCAGTATAATGCTGGTTCATTATTTCCATATCTGTATAATACTGCATGGTGTGGTTGTGTGACTCAGACATTTGTATTGGTGTATTATTTATAAATAAGTGACTATTACATCACTGCTACAAAAGTACTTTGCAATTCTTAGTTTAATATTATTTTTCTCAACCAAGGATAATTGTGTCCCCCAGGAACCTTTAAGCAATATTTCTAGACATTATTCACTGTCACACTGATGATGAGTAAGTGATGGGCAAGGATGCTTCTAAACATCTTGCAATATATAGGACAGACCCCACCCCAGAGAAGAATCTGACAGAGAATGTCCAATAGTTCAGCAACTGAGGAATCCTGAGTTAAAAGTTATCCATGTTTATAATTTCAATGGAAAAGTAGTTCCAATGTAGTTTTTCATATATTTGTCTAAAGAGTACTGCTAACTTTTGCACTGGGGTCTTTAGTCCATTTTAAAAAGATGTGTCATATAAGGAACTACTTAATTTCCTTTTAGATAGGTGGCCATTTACTCCAGCTTTTATTCAACAATCCAGTATTTTCCAACCAAATTGGATGCAACTGTCCCATAGGATAGTGTTCATATCTAAAGGGACCTAATTCTTAATCATTCAACAAATAATAGCAAAACATTTGCTACTTGCCAGAAATTTCTGGATCATTCTATGTTATATTCTCCTGAGTCAAGGTCTTTTCTAAATTAATTCTTAATTCATGTCATAAGTGCTTAATTACTCCTATTATATATATCATGTTTCAGTTAGCTTTTGCTGTTCCATTCAGTTTTCTTTAATACAATTATGTGAAATCACCCTTTTACCTGGTTTCATATTTTAGCCATATTTTGTCATTTCATAATTTGTATTTTTCTTCAGTGTGCTTTTTAAATAAATGTGAATATATTCACAGACCTGGGAAAATAAGAATTGAACAAGGTAATTTAAGTATCTGATGATTAGCATCTTGCAATATAGTGACAATGTCACTGTACACTGAAATAAAATATAGTCCTCAGGCTTAGATCATGTAAAGAAATTTATCCAGAATAAGAGAAGGAATTTTCATGGCCTACTCTAACTATACAGTATAGTCTGGAAAGGCCTTTGCCTGTTGGTCAAAGACCAGAACTAGACTTGAAGTATGCCCATTGGATTAATTAAAATAATGAAAACATTAAGACCAACAGTAGCAAACAAATTATGACTTGTAAGAAAAAAAGAGACAAGGCTTGCCTCATTCAGTATTAGACCACACTGCGAAAGGTCAGATTATATGGAAAAGCACAAGAAAGACACCTACTACTTCATGTAACACATATGAATCTTGTCGTATTTTGTGTTTTTATTTTTGAATTGTGAGCTTACTATCTGTACTTATTAAATCTGTATGGTTTTGATTTTTAACATCATTTAGATTTAACTTTTTCTCCTTCGAAAAGAGATATCTCTCTCTCTGATTTTTCCTGGGCATCAAGGAGATGTAGTTAAAGTTGAAATGTTGCCAAACCAAGGAGGGCTTTCTTTGTCCCGTTGTCTCAGGGATGATTTGAGCTTGTGAGATCTTTTCCCTTCATTTTATCTCTCTCTCCCATACTTTTCATATTTTTTTAAACACAGGACAGAAAATGGTTGTAGTTAAAAGGAACCCTAACTTTATTACTCTCTCAGAAGCTTATGAACTAGAATTTCTGGGTACCATTAAAAAATTGTTTAAGAGAAAGGTAATCCGATCTGACCAACTTGAGTTGTAACCACCCATGGCCCAAGGAGGTTGGTTCTGGATGAGAAATCCATGCTAGTAATGTAGTTCAGGAGGCTGAGGGGTGTGTGTGCCTGTGCCTTGTGAAGTGAGAGCTGTTCTTAAAGCAGAGACAACTGAACTCCTATATTAAGTTGGCATGAGAAGTTCACAGAGGCCAGAACTCAATCAACAGATAAAACTATGAAAGGGATCTAACATAATTCATAGGACATTTTTGCAAGAAAATTAATAAAGTGCAAAGAACAACATGGAAGGAGGAATTCTCTGTGGACTGAGGTGTCAGTTGTAGCAGAGAGGCCACTTTGATCCTCAGCATCCCTGACACCATCTCTAGTCACTCCCTTTCCTGCTCATTCCTCTGGCTTCCTTGTTCACATTCAAACATGTGGAACAAGTGTCTTGCTCAGGACCTTTGCAGTGGCTGTTGCCTCTTCCAGGCACACACTTCTCCTGGTGTCATACGATATCCTTCTGTCTCTTTCTTAACATCTCTTCAAATAACCTCTTGTTTGTTGGCCTTGCCTGAACACTCAGTGCATACTAAATTTCCCTCCTACTTGCTCCTTTATATCTGTTTTTGTTTTCTTCAAAGCATTGTTCACCTTCCGACATAAATATATTTATTTGAATATCATCTTTCACCATCCTTGGATTGTGGGAAATTTGTTTTTCAGTACCTCTGCTTATTCCCTATATGTTCTGGAGCATGTTGGCCCTCAATATAAAGTATCCCTCAAAGTATCTGAAAGAATTTCTCATTAAAACTGAAAATACATGAACTCTTTGGACATATGCTGACAATGTGATAAAAATATCTGGTGAGAGATGAAATGGGATACATCCTCAGGGAGGATCTGTCTATGTACAATATATTAGCATCAGTTTCTTGCAAGCAAAATAGAAAGTTTAGTATTTCAGCTATGTGAGTTATGCCAGTTTCAGGGAAAATTAGTCATGTTTTTTTTTTTTTTTTTCCCCAAGAGTTACCTTCACCATATGGAACCAGGGAACAATACACACATTTCAAAATTTCTTCTCATGGGACTTTCAGAGGTACCAGAACTGCAGCTCCTCATATTTGGGCTTTTCCTCTCCATGTACCTGATCACTGTGTTTGGAAACCTGCTCATCATCTTGGTCTTCAGCTCAGACTTCCACCTCCACACCCCCATGTGTTTCTTCCTCTCCAACCTGTCCTTTGTAGACATCTGCTTCACCTCCACCACCATCCCAAAGATGCTGCAAGATGTTCAGATACAGAGCAAAGTCATAACTTATGAAGGCTGCGTTGTCCAGATCCATTTTTACATTCTTTTTGCAGGATTAGATGACTTTCTCCTGACTGTGATGGCCTATGATTGCTTCATGGCCATTTAGCACCCCCTGCATTACACAGTTACCATGAACTCCCAGCTCTGTGGATGGCTGGTTCTGGAGTCCTGGATCATTGGTGTCCTGAACTCCTTATTACACAGCTTAATGATATTGCCGTTGTCCTTCTGCTCAGACTTGGAAATCTAACATTTTTTTGTGAAATCAAACATCTAATCCAACTTGCCTGTTCTGACACCTTTGTCAATAATGTAGTGCTGTATGTTGGATCTGGAATTCTCAGGGGTGTTCCCCTGGCTGGTATCCATTACTCTTAGAGTATAAAGCATTTTCCACCTGTGAATCCCACCTCTAAGTCGTCTCTTTATTTCATTGTACATGTTTAGGAGTATACTTTAGTTCTGTTGGTACCCACAGCTCAGAAGCAAGTGTAATAGACTCAGTGATATACACTGTGGTCACACCCATGCTGAAACCCTTCATCTACAGTCTGAGAAATAAAGATATAAAGAAGGCTCTGAAAAGGTTCTTTGGGATGGAAACTTTTAATAGGGCCATTTGATCTTGGACTGAAAAAATACCCATGATAGCAGGACTCAAAGCCTCATCAGCAGATATTGTGATTCTTTGTTCAGATCGTGACAACAGTAATTGCTTCTTCAATTTATAGCCTGGTATTTCCATTTCTTTGATTTCAACTTCTCTATACAATTTTAAGGACTTCCCTGGTGGCTCAGACAGTAAGGCGTCTGTCTACAATGTGGGAGACCCGGGTTCGATCCCTGGGTTGGGAAGATCCCCTGGAGAAAGAAATGCGAATCCACTCCAGATTGTTGCCTGGAAAATCCATTGGACAGATGAGCCTGGTAGGCTACAGTCCATGGGGTCGCAAAGAGTCGGACATGACTGAGCAACTTTACTTCACTTTATACAATTTTAAAAACATCCTTTATTAACTTTTCTCTGTTATCTAAGTTTTTTCTTTTGTCATTTTTCTTCTCTCTCAAATTTATTCAAACTCTTGTGTGAAATATATATAAATTCCAATTTATCTCATGAAACTTCACCCGTTTGTTAAGAATAAATTCTTCTTAAATGAACTACTTTATACTGAGTAAATTTTCTTTCATTTTATTAAAGAAAAATCAGGAATTTTGCTACTTCTATGGAAAAAAAACTGTATACCCAAACCTATTACATAATATCATAGAAGAGCAAAATATGAAACTACATTTTATCACATTTTGATTCCTAATACCTTGGAACATCACCACTGTAATTGCTCTTTCCGAAAATGTAGACATTCACAAATAGTGTGTTTCATAGTACGTCATCTGCTTTTATGTCCTCACAGTGTACTGTTTTCCTTGTAGCTCAATGTCCACTTTACTTACATGAGTCACTGGCAAAGTGACTCTAATTGGTGTGTATGTCAAACAAAAATTTCAGTAAAGAGTTTGGCATTATAAGATGTGGATTCAGAGGGGACCTTAAATATGATGTAGCAAATATTCATGTCAGATTATTTCTATGCAAGCTGTTTTTCATGGTGTCATTTATTTAGTGGTGTATGTGATTTCACTGTTTGTGTGTAAAGAGGTTTATCACTGGAGCGAAGGATTGTTTGGTGTGATTATATCTTTCTGCTTTTGCTTGAAGAAATTCCATTGCTGCTGCCTAAGAATATGATTCTTTTCTCTTTCATAATCAGGAAAAGTCAATGGATAATATAAATATCATAATTAAATGATACATGTGATATAAAATATATAAATAAAACACTTTGACACTTTTCTTTCTTCCTAAAAGAGCNGGTCTGAGAAGATTTCACACGCCATGGAGGCCCATGCACCACAACTACTGAACCTGTGCTCTAGAGCCCATAAGCTGCAACTGCTGAAGCCGGCATGCTTTAGAGCCTGTGTTCCACTGCAAGAGATGCCACCACATTGAAAAGCCCACACACTGCCAGTAAGAGTAGTACCTGCTTGCTGCAACTAGAGAAACTCCACAAAGCAATGAAGACCCAGTGTGCCCATAAATAAATAAGCAAACAAAAGCTCGTGCACACCTGTGGTGGATTCATGTTGACGTATGGCAAAGCCAATAGAGTATTGTAAAGTAAAATAAAGTTAAAAAAAAACTATTTTAAATTAACTTTTCTAATTTATTCTTTTACTTATTCTAATTTATGAATATATAGAGAAAATTTATATTTATGAGATTGTTTCACATTATTTGTATGAATTTCTTGGAAAACGACTATCATCAAATTACCAGGGGAGTCTTTCACTCACCATGATAGGATTTGTATTGGCAAGTAAAATGATTTTTAATATTTAATAAAGTAATACTGATTTTCTTAATATTCCAATGTCTTCCCTCCCTCCTATGAATCATTATCAACATTTTCCCCTTTGTTGCTTTGATCACTATGAATATATATTTTTAGAAGACAATTGCCTTGACTCACTGACTTTAGTTTTACAATCCCAGGACACTATAGCATTATTCGGTCACTACCCTCTAGTGCAGCTAATTAGCTAATTTTTCCATTTTTAGAAACATTTTATATACTTCTGTTTGCTTCAGATAATAATCTGTGAATAGCTTCAAGGCTTCCCTTATAGGAGTGATGGAGTGAAGCTGACAACAGGAGGAATATGTTAAACTAGATAAACCTCAGTGACAAGGAAAACTCAGGTAACAGTTTGATTTTTGTACATGTCATTTAAGCTTTGGCCTGGAGCCAGGAAGAAACAGGTGGTGCTGGTGAGATGATGAACACAATAGGAGAATAAATATGAATGCTCGTGAACATGACTCGTTGACTCTTTGCGAGGAGAAGCCTACCACGTTCCTCCATCCATGGGATTTCCCAGTCAAGAGTACTGGAGCGGGTTACCATTTCCTTCTCCAGAGGATCTTCCCCAAAGAACAGGAATTAACCTTAATTTTTAGCTAAGACTTGAAAGTAACTTGAAGATCCAAAGGTGCGACTGAAGACACATCATAGAGTCTGGAGTCCACACTGTGATCAGGACTAGGACACACTTTGAATTGTTAACTTTTAACAAGGATCTTTAGGGAAATCTATTAGCACTGAAAATAAAGGCAAATATGCTTCTTGTCCAGAGAAGGCAATGGCAACCCACTCCAGTACTCTTGCCTG
>SJYV01027306.1:0-19869 GCA_006410875.1 Neotragus pygmaeus
TTTTTTTTTTTTTTTTTTGGTGCTTGAGTGGGGAAACCAGCTTCCCAGGTGGCTGTGGTAAGGAACCCGCCTACCAATGCAGGAAACGTGGGTTCGATCTCTGGGTCAGGAAGATCCCATGGAGGAGGAAATGGCAACCCTCTCCGGTGTTCTTACCTGGGGAATCCCGTGCACAGAGGAACCTGGCAGGCTATAGTCCATAGCGTTGCAGGGAGTTGGACATAGCTGAGCACATGCACACGTGCGGAAATAAATGCTTCTTTCAAAGAACACCAGTTCTTTAAAAGGGAATGTAGAGTAGACCCATGCTGGCGATATGCATCATCTCCACGCTTTCTGTAGTAGTAGTCGTCTCAGTCACTCAGCTGTGTGTGACTCTTTATGACCCTATGGACTGTAGTCCGCCAGGCTCCTCAGTCCATGGGATTCTCCAGGCAAGAATACTAGAGTGGATTGACATTCCCTTCTCCAGAGGATCTTCCTGACCCAGGGATCGAACCTGAGTCTCCTGCACTGCAGACAGATTCTTTATCGTCTGAGCTTCAGGGAAGATCTTTTTGTCCACTCAAAAATTAATGTGTAGGAGAAATAGATGCATAGATCCACCAACTTATCAGCATCATTCCAATAATACCCTGAACACAGTTACAAAGACCATCATAATTCACACAATCATAAATAATATTTAGTGTTATAATTTGAATTGTATAGTCATGAAGCAAAGGCATCAATAATAGGAGAACTTTGTCCACTAATTTTAAATTATGCGTGTTCTAAATCTTTTGCAAACACTAAAAAAAAAAAAGTAACGATATATAGCATTTAGCAGGAGTCTTTTTTCTCCTCTACTTCTTGTTTTTTTATCGTGAGAATTTGGAGATGCCACTCAGTTGCTCTGTGACTAAAGGAAGCGAATATAAATCAATGCCACATTTGCTAACAAACAGCATTCCTCTCTTTATCTACATCTGTGCGTCTTCTCTCTCTCTCTCTCTCTCTCACACACACACACATCCCCCACAAGAGCTTGGCCCACTCAGCTTCCCTGTAATTTCACAAAAGAGTGACTCTAATGTTTTCTGCTTCATAGGGAGCCAGTGGTCATGGCGGTGAATTGGATACCTACACCAGAGAAGGCCTGAGAGGCGTAATCAAATAAGGGAACCACTTGAACTGAACTCCCAGCAGGAGCAGGAGGGAGGCCTGGAGAGGTTACAGGTACTTTTTATCCAGCCTTGCAGGAGAGAACCAACTTCCTGCTGCTAGAAATTTGTCTGCAATTTTTTTCCTCATTCAGACAGAGTGCTGGGGTCCAGGAGACACTGGGTTGATATGATAACTTGATTAAGGCCAGGACAGATGACATGGGAGCACCAAGTCAGCTCAAAGGAATCTGTGCTCTCCTCTTTAACCTCTCCTTGGGAGCCTACAAATTATATCTATTAATGTATCAGCCCCCTGGCATCACACAAATACATCATTCCCTTAAATGTATGTCAATCATTCACAGGCGCCTTCGTGGAATACCCACCATGTTTTCATTTCTCTCTCCCTTTAAAAAAAAAAAAGTTTAAACCGTTGGGTTGCTCAGACAAAGGGTTGTAGCCTGCCACCTCTTGCTGCAGTCACTTGGGAGGTAGGAGTCGTGTTGTCAGCCCAAGCATTCAGAGAATCGTTTAAATGGGCCCCAGGCAGCTGGATAGGATCCAGGGGAGAGACTCTCGGAGGAGGAAGGATTTGGAAACCATGTTCAGTGAAGCATGAATGGAAAAAAACTGAAGATTAGTCTGGAGAAGAGAAAATGCAGAGAGAACTTGAGATCTAAAGAAATACTAATCGGAAGGAGGCTGGGTGTCTTGCATGGGCCCCAGGAGAGCTCAGAGAGAGACAGGCAGTCAGGGAGAGCCAGCAGAGTGCCTGGATGAGAAATGGGCCACGTGCTGCGGCCGCCCTGGGCGGATGTGAAGAAATCCTCAGGCAGTATGGCCACAGTCACAGGAATACCAGTTCCCTGCCCAATGTCTGAGCCAGGAGACAGCCAGCCACTGAAAGGCTGAGAAGCTTCAGTTCCAAATACTGCTGGGAGAGGAGGTGAACTGAGGGTTAACTTACCATCCATACAACATGCAGATTTTTTAAGTGTACAGTTCAATGAGTTTTCATAAATGTAACCTCTGTAACCACCAGCCCAGTCAAGACAGAGAACAGAATGAAAACCCTAGAGAGAGGTTTCTTTGCCCTCTTTCCAGTCAAAATGCCGACTCCCCCCACCCCACCCCTGGCAATCACCGTTTGGATTTCTCTCACTCTAGATCCATTTTGTCTGTTTTGTCTGCATTTAAATGGAATTGGTCAGTATGGGCTCTTTTGTCTCTGATTTCTTTCACTTTATGTGATTTTAGGACCCATCCTTGTAGTTTGTTCTTTTTATTGTTGAATGGTTTTTCCAATAAGGATAAAACACCTCACGTTTGCCTGCTCTCCTGCTGATGGACATTGGGGTGTTTCCAGTTTGAGGTTATTATTACTGCAGCTGCTACTAGCAGCAGCCTTTCACAACTTTTTGGTGCTGGCTCAAAGGGTATATTCTAAATATCATTTTGAACTGGACTGCAAAGCAGGGAAAAGCCCGAAGCCATAAGATATGGTTTTAGTCAAGGCAGGAAGACTTTCTGGGACTTGACAGTTTCTGGTTTGCATGTCTTCCACACACACAAAAAATTGTACCCCTATTCTTCCCACTGGTGGGCAGCAGGCTCCATCAGGACTGATGTCTGCAACCTGGGGCCCTTCCTGAGAATATCTCAGCAAAATGATTGTTAGTTATCATTTAGGTCTACTCGAAATGTTGAAATTCACATCTGCTGAGCTCCTGCCATGTGCCAGGCCCTGTGGGTGCGCTGGGGGCTATGGGAAGAGAGAGAGGAATCTGATGAGCCTGTCTTTAACATGCTTGCAGTCTAAAAGGAGAATTAAGTGAAGTGTAAATTATGAAACCATAAGTCAGTGTTCAACAAACATTCACAGGTCAACTGCTACACTGGTGTGAACTACGGACAACTATTGAGAGCCCACATCTGCTGTGTCACCTTGAGACAAGGAACCTGTTCACACTGGATGAGCCCATGTCTACGCATGTCCTCTTTCAGATGGCCCTGAAGGTGACAGTGGCAGTGAGACTTTGAAGATCACATCAAAGCCATCAAACCACAGAGTGTTGGTGCCGGATAGCCCTTTCAAGTGCACGGTCCACTCCATCCTGAAGACAGATGGGAAAACTGAAGCCCTTGCTAAGAGAAGTTCCGTCCCCAAGGCCAGAGGCAGAAATGTTTGCCCTGCTAGTACAACCATTATTCTGCTGTATCAGTCTGCCATTTATGACAAAGTCCTCGTTATATGACAGAGAACTATTCATAATGCTAGTACTGAAGGATAAGATTAGCACATTTGCTGTGGGTTGATATGTCAGATTTGGCCTGTAAGCAGCTGTTTCATTTAGAGAAACACGTTTGAATCCAGAAGTCATCCAAACTATACAATAAAAACAGTAGACCGTGTCATGCTAGGATCCTATGTGACTATGGCTGATTTGTCCTCTCTACTAAGTTGTTTATTTATCTCATTGTTGGGCTTTGGTTTCTTTCCTTTCTTTCCTTTTTCTATACATAGTTTTGACAGATGTGTAATAACAGAATACTATATCAACTACTTTATATTTTGTTTTTGGGGGGTTTTTTGAGTAAAACCTTCTTACTTTGGCCAAACCACTCTTGCCTTTAAAAACATTGATAGATATTGCATGACTACAAAGGGAAAGCAAAAATTGTGATCATATTGAAGTTCCATACTCTTTTCCAAACAGTTATTAACAGATTTGTAAAATGAAATGAATTTGGATTTATGCAAACTTGGCAGGAATTCATTCAGAATTCATTTGCAAATCGGAGGGGACCAAGATACCACTATTCCTACTTTGTGGTTTTTAAATAATACCAAAATGTAAAAAGTACTTTATCTATATACACACTTTACAGTTTTCAAAATACCTTTATATCCATTCTTTTACTGGAACCCCTGACCAATGGGCAAAGCATGTGTTATCTCCATTTTGCAGATTAAGAAAACAGCCTCAATATCTCATAACAACCTATAAAGGAAAAGAATCTATATTGCGTGTGCGTGTGTAACTGAATCCCTTTGCTGTACACTTGAAACTAACACAACATTGCAAATTAACTATACCTCACTAAAAAGAAAGAAAGAGAGAGAGAGAGGAAAAGAGGAAAGAAGGAAGAAAACAGCCTGGGATAAGTCACTTATCCATCCTTGTGACCCCCACCATACCACCCTCCACCCACAGAGCAACAGAGTATACGGCCAGCCCCACATCCCACCCGAATAAAACAGAAGTCTCCACACCATTAACAGAGCAGTTCTCTTTGACTGAATCATGAGATCTGTGATCACGGACCATGTTTTTTAAACATCTAATATTTACTTTCTGTATGTCTTCTGTCAGAAACAGAACTGGCAACATAATCTGCAGGACCCCGTGCAAAATGGAAGTAGGGAGCCCCTTGTTTGAAAAGACAGGAAAAGGTGCCATTGAAGGTCTTAAATATAAAGTTCTTCCTTTCTTCCGTGGTCTCACTTTCAACTTGTCATGGTGATTTTGATCTTCTATTTACTGCCATTCTAAGTAAAGCAAAATGAAATTTTTAAATGATTAGCATGAGCTTTACCATTCAGTTTTAGATTGTACAAGGCCAGTTTTGAATGCAAATACAAGAGCATTTAACTCCTATGCAGAATCACCAAAATTATAGAATTTTGATTTTATATCCCACATGTACATATGTTTTTTGTTCTTACCAGAACAGCGGAAGAGCTGCTCAAAACTAACTCAACTGTTTTTTATTTTACTTCTTAACACACACCCGTTCCCCCAGCGCACTCTGTCTTAGGTTTACTAAGAAGGCTGCTGAAAGGCCTAGCCACTCTGCGTCCTCCTCGCTCTCCCTTTCCTTCTTTCATCATTTTCAGTGTAAATGATTGGTCAATAGGGGCAAGTCCCCGTGAGTCAAAAGGATATGACGGGGTCGTCTGTCAGTGTTTTCTTAGAACACCTGTGTCTTCTTCCTGCATTCTTCCATTCTGGTTTGAACAGAAAGCATGAGCCTCTTGGGGCCACCAACGCCCCGCTTACTCAGCTGCAGACGCAGCGCACTTACCTTGCTTTGAGTGTCACTGAACTTCCATGACTCTGGGCCCCCTGAGAGGGATTCTGTGTTCCTGGGGCTCGGGAGCGTTCTACGTGTGAGCAGCAAGCAAGGGACTGCAGTGGACAAGCACACTGCACGCCTCTTCCTGCTCCATCATCTTATTGGACCTCACTTTACAAAGCAGAAGATGAAATCATTCAGCCTGTTGACACAATGACAGCAGAGCATGACACCAAGCGCAGGGCCCTTCTGGACACAGCATCTTGTACAACTGCGCAGGCCACATGTCTGGGAAGCTGGCCCTGGTCAGAAGTCAAAGTCAACTTCTATACTTGGTCGTCTAGAGGCCTAGAGGATGGAGATATGTTTCTTGGGCCTGAACTATAGCCACACTTCTGGACAAGTTCCAGGGTGGATCCCCTTTCTTACAACACACTCCACTGATGAGGCTCAGAGAAGCGCCATCCTATAGAGAAGGTGGGATATCCAGGGCTACTCCCTTGGACAGCCATGTGCCTGCAGCTGAGTGGCCTGGGAGTGAGAAGGAATGGAGTGGGGCGTGTACAAATCATTTAGGCCTGACTAAGATATAGGAGAAATCTTGTCCAGGAAATGCTGTCATGCCCAGAAATTAAACTGGAAATCTAAAAATGTAACCATAATCCAGTGGTGCCCTTCTTTCTCCAAAAAAACACTTTTTAAGTAGCTCATCACTGAAGATATTTCTCTGGCACACCCATCTGCATGACTTCCCATGCAGGAACATGAACGATAGGGTGGGAAAAGCCAGAGAGACCCAAGCTATGGTCTAAGCTCTGGTTCTTCCTTGATGTGTGATCCCGCCACCTAACTTCTCTGCACCTCAGTTCTCTTAGTTGTAAAATGAGAGCAACAATTCCTGATCCAGTGGTAGGTGCTTGTGAGAATTAAACTGGACAATGGCCATATAATGGGGTGTAAGCTGGAAATCACTGCATACATGTGAAGCCACGTTAGTTAGTATCCCATGTATAAACGGTGTGTATCACGCACAGACCCCATCAGGAAATTTCACTCTGGGGCAGAGTGATTTACAAAGCCTGTTCAGAAGTGGAGTCAATTAAGGTCAGCTTTCTATGTTGCTAAACAACAGGGGATTCTGGGTTCAGTAACGTTGAAAGGCAGGCCCAACACACCCCTTGAAACCGGGCTTTTGAGAGGGTTCAAAGGAATGCGAAACAAAAGCCGCTCTTTGTGATGTGTTCACTCTTCCTTCATTGTCCCCTTTTACCCTCCAAGGGCCTTCATGTAAAGAAAGGGGCTGCTAATGTGGCGAGTGGGAGTTGAAAATCGTCCTGGGCCAACAATGTTGGCACATTCTGCCCGGCCTCATTACAGAATCATCTGAAATGCTTGAGAAGTGTTTCCCACTCATTAGCATAAATAGCAGAAAAACTCTTTCACAAACAAAGCAGGTTCCATCTGCCCCCAGTATGTCCTCACCTTGACTTCAAATGGCCAGTCCCTCCCCCAGCACAATACCAGGGGCACCGGCCTCCGAGGCCCCAAACACCCCACTTCAGAGCGGCATTCAGTGAAATATCAACACGGTAACCTGCATGTTTATTCATTGGCCGCCCCCTCCTTTTAATGGAGTCCCTTCCCCATTGTGGCCACTTGCTGCTTTCACAGACCTAAAGGGAGAGGCTTCCTTTCCAAGCTCTTGGGATCCTTAGCAACCCACACCTTGTGAGTGGGTCGACCAGGCTAATTCGGTTTGTTCTGCCTTTGCGGCCCCAGTGTACTTTGTCAGGTATTCTGCTGTGGGATTAAAGAGTCATTAATCACTCTGACCTGACTCTGACAAGGTGGCTTTTGCAATGACGTCCACTTCCCTGGTGCTGGTCAGAGACAAGGCCGGAGCTGTCTTGCATTAACTGTGGAAGAGTGCACTGGCTCCTCCCCAGTCAACCTCCGGGCACCTTCCCCAGTCCTGCAGGAGCTGGTGCCAGGGCCAGCTGTGGCCTCTATCTGTAGGCAATCGGAGCTCACAGCCGCTGCGTGGAATCAGTTCTAGAAGGATGGGATTCTAGCATGATGAAGTTGGGGTGACAACAGGGCCCTGAGTTGCCATCCACATAGCCTGGGCTTTGCTAAAGAAAGCACTGAGGCTCAGAGCGGGGAGGGGCTTGGCAAAGGGCACACAGTGAGTCACGTGGAAAGTCAAGATTAGAATGGGCCTCTCTCTATCACTCCAGACTCCAAATCCAATCCATGGCTTTTTATAACCAGTTTCAACAGCGTTGATGCTACTGTGTTGAGCAACTCAAACAGCCCTGAGCTCTTGAAAAAGAAGGGAAGTCATTTTCATTCACCAAGTGCTGCAAAAGTCTAGGCACTGAGCTAGGTATTTTGCATACATTTAATTTCATTTAAATGTCATTTTGATGGGTCAGCAAGTGAAAGTGCTCAGCAATTATTAGCTGTCATTCAACACCGCTATTTTCCTAGCTAAGCATTATCATCCCTATTTTTTATAGATGGAAAAAAACAGAGACACAGAATGGTTAGGTAATTCATTCATAGCTTATATTCTTTCCCCTGTGGCTTTAGAAAAGATGAGAAGAGTTCCCTATATCCAGGTGTTCTTGTGAACTTTCATTATTGCTTATGTAAATCATAAATTAAAAGTTTAGGTCAGTCATTTAATATCAGGTTATCAGGATTTATTATTCTCCCTTTTATCTCTTAGATGTGTGATAACTTTTTCTCTGGGTTTCCCTGGTGGCTCAGTGGTAAAGAATCTGCCTGCTAATGCAGGAGACTCGGATTCGATCCCTGAGTCAGGAAGATTCCCTAGTAAGGGAAGTGGCAACCTACTGCAGTATTCTTGCTTGGAAAATCCCATGCACAGAGGAACCTGGTGGGCTACAGCCCGTGGGGTCACAAAAAGAGTCAGACACAACTTAGTGACTAAACAACAACTTTTTCTCTCCTGATGTTTTCCTGTCTTTCTTTCTTCCTTTATTCTTTCATCAATTTCACAAACATTTACTGAGCACCTATGATGCCAAGTGCTAGGGATGCTGAGATTAAAAACACATGGCTGCAGGCCCTCTTTCTTACAAAGTTACTGAAATGAGATTCTCATAAATTCAAGAGTAAACCAAGAAAGAGGTAGACATGAATGCAGGAAGCAAGAGCTCCAACCTGGAAAGGAAGGAACCCCAGGGTCCTAACCCTAAGCCACCTGCACTACTGTAGGAGAGAACTCCAGGAGGGGCTTTGCACAGAGGGGAGTTTGAGAGAAGACTTGATTGTTCAAATAACTGTGGAGGGTATTTTGATTTTTGGCAAAGAGTTTGAATTTTAATTATTGCTTAATACAAAGGAAACAAAGCAAATGCAAAAAAGAAAGCAGTTACTAACTCCAGAAAGGGAAATCAATCACAGTTTACCAAAAGGCTCCATTGTAAATATAATTTATATTTTCATAATGTTGTTAAAAACAAGACAACAGACCCAAAATAGAGTCACTTATACTAAGCCTCATGTCACCAAACTGAGGCTCCACTACAATTTTCAATTCTCCCAGAAACTGGAATTGTAAACCAGTCCATCAGAAATCGTTTGAGTAGTTACCAGGCCGGAAATCTGCCTGATAGACTCGTGCCATTCCTGAAAGCAACCTTCCTAGTATAACTTCTTATTTCTGCTCCTTTCTGCCTATGAAAGTCTTTCATTTCTTTCAGCTTCTGAGAACTCCGTTCTCTCTGCTAGGTTGGTTGCTGCTTGACTCATGGATCATCGAATAGAGAGAACCACCAAGATCTTTAACACTTACTGGGTTGAATTTTGCTTTTTACACTGTAAATCCAGAATAAACTATATTAGCATTTCACCATCTTGGGAAGATGTGGACTAGAAAAGGAGTGTGAGTGAAAAGGGAGGGGGAGCTGGCTAGAGCAGGGGATGAAAGAGCAAATCTCCTCTTTCCTGGTGGGGATTCCAGAGTCAGTGCTTAAAACTGAAAAAGCAGAACAGAAACTCAAGCATTGGAAAGGCCACCCTCTTGAAACTGTTTGACTGTCCCCTTTATGTGCATGCAAAACTTTGATAAATACAGAAACTAAAAAGTCATTGACTGATGTAATTTGAAAAATAGACATTGTATTGTTGCCAAGGGGTTAACAATGTCCTTGGGAAACTGTCAGGAGGAGAAATATTCATCACACACCTGAGATGCCCTGGCCCTGCTGGCCTGCTGAGATGGACGATTGGGAGGAAGCTCGCAGTGGAGGAGGGGCAGCCAATGCCTTGAGCAGCTGTGGCCGGGAAAGCGGAGGAGCCCTGAGGGGTGGGTTCCATGAACCATGAAAGTCTGGAATGAGGAGAAGGAGGTAGAACATCATGGAGAGAATCCCCAGGCACGAAAATTCTCAGGTGCTGTCTCCTGAGGGTGACTAGATAGAACTATTAGCCTGAGCCATGCCCAGTTTGAATCCCAGCTTATGTACTTAACAGGTCACATGACCTTGGACAAACTACTGAATCCCTCTGAGCCTCATTTTCTACCTCTATAAAAGAGAAAAATGGTCCCCTTTTCCCCCTAGCCCCCCAAAAACGTACTGTTGGTCTAAGAACCCCCAGCAGGTTTTAGGCTTTCAGATTAACAGTAGGGCCAAGAGTTTCTACAAGGAAATGAGCACCAAAGCCTGAAAATTGAGTCCTTTACTGTCTTTTGCAGAAGTCAAAGGACAGAGAGATGCAGGTGTCTTGGAGGGATCTTTGAAAGCAGACTAGGAGAGAGAGATGAGAACTTTCTCCAGCCATGGAGAGAGGCCCCGGGAGTCCTGTGCAATCTCAAGCCTTTAAAAGAAGGTGGCCTCCTTACACAGCTCTACGGCACCCCGGGAAGACCAAGCCTGGGAGGGCTTGGAGTATCTCAGCCTCCTCAGGACCCATCAGGGAGAGTGGAGGAGAGAGTCAAGCAATGATAGGGATTGAGTTCCTCCAACTGGAAGGATGAGGGCATAGAGAAAGATACTTTTGAACTGTGGTGTTGGAGTAGACTCTTGAGAGTCCCTTGGACTACAAGGAGATCCAACCAGTCCATTCTGAAGGAGATCAACCCTGGGATTTCTTTGGAAGGAATGACGCTAAAGCTGAAACTCCAGTACTTTGGCCACCTCATGCGAAGAGTTGGCTCATTGGNTTGGAGAAGACTCTTGAGAGTCCCTTGGACTGCAAGGAGATCCAACCAGTCCATTCTGAAGGAGATCAACCCTGGGATTTCTTTGGAAGGAATGACGCTAAAGCTGAAACTCCAGTACTTTGGCCACCTCATGCGAAGAGTTGACTCATTGGAAAAGACTTTGATGCTGGGAGGGTTTGGGGGCAGGAGGAGAAGGGGACAACTGAGGATGGGATGGCTGGATGGCATCACTGACTCGATGGACGTGAGTCTGAGTGAAATCCAGGAGTTGGTGATGGACAGGGAGGCCTGACATGCTGCGATTCATTGGGTCGCAAAGAGTCAGACACTACTGAGCGACTGAACTGAACTGAACTGTCTACACCAATTCTAAAACCAGGGATGCTCCTCAATGGTTTTCACACAACAGGTTGAGAGATATCAATGTGAAAAGAGCTATGAAAATCACAACCAATCTAAAGAATTCATAAACACCTCACATAGACTTGAGGACTTTCTGGTTTCATCACACTGAAATATGACTAGGTAGTTATAATCTTAAAGAGCTTTTCAAGGAAACTCTATACATATTATGGATAAAAAAATATATTGCCTTCTCAAAGCTTGCTCTGAAAACATCACAGAATTCCTTATTTTTTAATACATTTCCCCCTAGAAGCTAATTGCATTGACCTAAAATGACTTCAAAGGGTAATATTTTTTTCTTGATGTCAAAATATCGCCATAATTTCCTTTAATGATATTTATCCCTGTGAAGGAAGAAATAGTTTATAGCTATCGTTAACTGCTTATATATTTTACTCAGTATGATCCAGAGGAAGGCTCTGGCATACATGTTGAGACCTTTGACTTCAATTAATGCCTCAGTAGTTCTATTTATGAGTATGTCTTTGTCGGTAGGTATGTGGATATCCAAAAGACTGCTGACTCTTCTGCCTCCTAGGGGCACAACTTTGTCAAATGAATTGGGCAAGAGAACTAGTCAATGCAAGGGCTTTTTTATTTTTATGCCTGCTGCTCTGGAGTTACGTAGAAATTTAGAAATTCATAAAATCTGAATTCCTGAAGTCTAGTTTTAGTTTTACCACCTGACTCATGGAATGTAAGGAATGCTTTCTCTTACCCTCTCTACAAATGCACTGCTTCCTTATCATGTGAGGTACCTCTTTTTTTTTTTTTCAGATTTAATTTTTTTACTTTACAATATTGTATTGGTTTTGCCATACATGAACATGAATCTGCTACGGGTGTTAGGTTGGTAAGTTGTGTCTGATTCTTCAGTGACCCCATGGACTGTAGCCCACCAGGCTTCTCTGTCCACGGGATTTCCCAGGCAAGAATATGGGAGTGGGTTACCACTTCCTTCTCCAGGGGATCTTCTCAACCCNAATCTGCTATGGGTGTTATGTTGGTAAGTTGTGTCTGATTCTTCAGTGACCCCATGGACTGTAGCCCACCAGGCTTCTCTGTCCACGGGATTTCCCAGGCAAGAATATGGGAGTGGGTTACCACTTCCTTCTCCAGGGGATCTTCTCAACCCAGGGATCAAGGTCATGTCTCCTGAACTAGCGGGAGGATTCTTTACCATTGAGCCACCTGTGAAGCCCAAGGTACCTCTTAGGTGTTGTCATTTATGAAGACTTCTCTGATTCCCCTGTCCTGAGTTTCTTTCTGCCTCCCTTGCATTCTTGCCTCCCTCACTTTTTCTGCATCTTAAAGGACTTCTTGCTTTCTATATTATATCATAATGCTTCCTGAGGTACACTTTATCACCACAGTTGTACTGGGGGTAGTGATGACAGAGATAATTCAAAAAATGAAAATTATTTATGATAATGTTTAAAAGGAACACATTGCAAAGGTAGCAGGGAAGATTCAAGGCTGGCTGCCATGGGAATTCAACAGTCTGAGTTTCACTGATGAGTTTCCATGTTTCAATATCTTAGCAACCACTGATCCTTGTACTGCCTACATAGTTTTGCCTTTTCTAGAAAGTCATATAATTGGAATCATGCAATTTCTACTTTTTCAGATTGGCTTCTTTCACTTAGTAATATGTATTTCTCATCTTTCCTTGACAGTTTATTTTTTTATTCATAATGAAATATTGGCTATATTCACTATGTTGTATAACATATCCTTGTAGCTTATTTTATACATAATAGTTTATACCTCTTAATCCTCTATCCCTATTATGCACCAGTGGGGAGAGGATTTTTGCATCTGTATTCATGATATACTGATCTGTATAGTCATCTCATGGCATCCATGGGAGATTGGTTCCAGGCCTGTCCACAGATGCCAAAATCTACAAATGCTCAGGTCCCATTATCGTTCCTTCACATCCATGATTCTAAATCTGCGCACTCAGATGGACCATTGACCATGTAATACTGTAGTATTTATTGAAAAGATATTCACATAAGTAGACTCTCATGGTTCTATTCCAAGTTGTTCAAGTGTCAACTGTGCTTTCTTTTCACATGTCTTTGTGTGGTTTCAGTATTAGGGTAATGCTGGCCTCAGAGAATGAATTAAGAAGTATTCCATCCATTTCTGTCTTCTGAAAGAGAGTATAAGTTTATTGGTATAATTTCTTCCTGAAATGTTTTGGTGGAAGTGAACAGTAAATGCATCTAGGCAATGTGTTTTCTGTTTTGGAAGGTTATTAATTATTGATCTAGTATCTTTAACAGATATACCTATTCGGATTGTTGATTTCTTCTTGTGTGAAATTTTGAAGACTGTGTATTCAAGCAACAGACTCACTTCATTTAGTTTATCAAATTTGTGGGGGCTGAGTCCAGCACGGTATTAATTACTCTTTTCCTGTCCATGGGATCTGTAGTGATACTCCTCTTTCATTCTCATATTAGTATCTTTCATTAGTATGTTCCAATGAGTATATTTCATTCTCATTCTCTCTTTTTTCTTGGTTAATCTGTAAGTTCATATTTTCAATTCTTTTAAGGATATACCTATAAGTATCATATGGTAATTTTATGTTTAATCTCTTGAGAAATCTCCATATTCTTTCCCACAGTGGTTGCACCAATTTATATTCTCACCAACAGTGCGTGAGAGTTCCACTTTCCCACACTATCTTTTTTTTTAGTTAAAAAAAATTATTTATTTTTTAATTGAAGGATAATTGTTTTACAGAATTTTGTTGTTTTATCAGCCATAGGTATACATATATCCTCTTCTTTTTGAAACTCCCTCTCATCTCTATTCCCCTCCCACTCCTCTAAGTTGATACAGAGCCCTTGTTTGAGTTTCCTGAGCCATATAGCTAATTCCTGTTGGCTATCTATTTTCTGTATGGTAATGTAAACTTCCATGTTACCCTTTCCATAGATCTCACCCTCTCCTCCCGTCTCCCTTTGTCAGTAAGTCTATTCTCTGTCTGTTTCTCCATTGCTGCCCTGTAAATAAATTCTTCTGTACTATCTTTTTAGATTTCATATATATATTTTAGAATACAATATTTTTCTTTCTCTTTTTGACTTACTTCACTCTGTATAATAGGTTCTAGTTCATTCACTTCATTAGAACTGACTTAGATGCATTCCTTTTTACGGCTCAGTAATATTCCATTGTGTATATGTACCACAACTTCCTTATCCATTCAAATATCAATGGACATCTAGGTTGCTTCCATGTTCCAGCTATTGTAAATAGTGCTGCAATGAACAATAGGATACATATGTCTTTTTCAAATTTTGGTTTCCTCAGTGTATATGCCTAGGAGTGGGATCGCTGGGTCATATGGTGGTTTTATTCCTGGTTTTATAACAAACCTCCATACTATTTTCCATACACAGTATCTTCCATTTCGACACTTTCTTCTTGTATAGATAGCTATGCCCGGCATCCACTAGTTCTTTATCTAGCAAAGAGCATTTGAAAAGCCACACCTCTTCCAGTCTCAGCAATATAATATTGTCAGGTTTTTACCACTAAATCTTGGAGTGAAACATGGAAGCCAGGCTTATAATGATCAGAGATTTTAACTTCTTCTGGACACAGTGATTGGTTAGGGATGATCACATGATCCAACTAGCTCAACAATCTGCAGTGAGACTTATTCTGGGATTTTCTGAACAATGATTCTCACTCTTTCCTTCTGTAATTAAGTATCTGCAGACTTGAGGTCTGGAGTTGCTACAACTTTTTTTTTTTTTTCCCAGAGGAGGAAAAGAGTCATCAGAGAATAGCTGAGCTTGTGCTTATTTTGTGACTTGCAAAGAGAAAAAATACCTAAGACACGCCATCTGATTGAAACAGGCAAATACCATTTACTATGATGTTGGCAGAGTCGTGCTAACACATAAGATTTATATTAGACTTGAATCCTAGGGAATATTTTATCTTTAAATCTGCTTTTACACCTAATGTCACTCATTATGTGTGATGTTTAATTTTCAGTTGTTAGATTTTGGCAAGCACCTGGCTGTCTCCTTTGCCTACTATTTTTTTAAAGATTGTTAAAACTATGGAATGTTAAGACTTTTCATGGTAGATTCACCTTCATGACTAGTTTTGCTTTAGTCAATATTAAAATAAGGTTGAAGTGCTAGAGAATCAGCCCACTTATATCTGCCACGTGTTCCTTCAAAACATTCCAGGTGATAGGAAGAGGGAGAGAGACTATAGTTAAACATAAGTTTTATAACCTACTTAATTCTTATGATAGAACTTCTTGTGGTGAGAGAAAAAAGATTAGAGAAGAAAAGCCAAGATTTAAAAACCTAAACAAAATTGTCCAGAGACAGAAGCTTAAAATTAGTACCAGGCAGAGAGGATAAAAATGCTAGAAAACTCGATATGGTATTGTTGTAATTACTGACTAGCCCTAGATTGCATGCCTATGAAGTTATTACATAGCAACATTAAATGCACTGAGGCTGTAGGTCTTCACTATCCATCCTAGGCATGAAAAGTTCTAACTCCAATACATGAACAGCCCTCCCCCTCACTGAAAAGAGGAGAAAGAAGTCAGGCATTGTTGGCCCTATTGATTTGGATGACACATGTTCTCTGAACCACCTAGAGGGATTCTCTGTAGACTGAATGAAATCCAAAGGTCAGAGCAAAAAAAAAAAAAAAAACCTGATAAATATAATTGCAATTTCCTTGCAGCACCATATCTGATGACAAGACATTTGACACAGTGACAATTTAATATGTGGAAAATGACCAGACATACTGTCCATCTGTAGTAATTGATCTTCTGCAAGTTCCCACTGGGCACAGGAGAATAATGCTCATAAATAGCCTCTTCATGTAACCCAAAGGGAGAAGGTGAAAGACCTTGTTCATTTCAGTGAAGTTTCCTCTTTCTCTCTAGGAGACAAGCTGACATGATGACATCGAGCAGAGGGACCAGAGGAGGTTGGGTGATGTGTAGGCAATCAAGGTAAGATTTCTGAAACTCAGTCTCCCTCAGGTCAGGTTTATAAGTCTGAAATTATCTTGTATGACATATAAATAAATCTCTACTTCCTTACTTAGGAAAGAATTAAATCATATTTTAGAAAAGGAAAAGTGAGAATGAATGATTCTCACATTCAGAAATCTTCCATTCACTATGTATTATGGAAACTAAAAGCTGGTTCTATAGGTATCAATTTGATCTGACATCACTTATTGCTTAGTTAAGTGGCTCTAACATTTTTATCTAGAGTCTTAGCATAGTACCTGGCACACAATATTGCTGCTGTGCTGTGCTTAGTTACTCAGTTGTGTCCAACTCTTTGCAACCCCGTGGACTGCAGCCCACTAGGCTCCTCTCTCCATGGGGATTTTCCAGGCAAGAATACTGGAGTGAGTTGATATTGTTGCTAAATAATATTTAAATGAATGGACTGATGAATTAATGGCTCCATCAACCAATTAATTTCCTCCAGGTGGTCTGGAGATCTGTCATTTAAATCAGTAGACCCAACCAAGCTTGACAACTTCCCTTACCTTTAACTGAGGGAAAAGACGGTTCATGTATTATGGTCAAAACTGCAAGGTTGAAATGTATAGGAAAGATCAGGTAGATGTTGAATATGCCACTGAATATACTACTCTTAAGTTTATAGAAGTCCTGGCTGGAAATAAAACTTGGACTACTTAAGCATTTAGAAAGCTTAGAAGGCTGTGAACTAGATGAAGACAAGACATCTAGGAAGAGGGAATAGATAGATAAGACGCCTAAACACTGGGTCCTGGGTCAGTTTGGATATTGTAGATATGAGAAGACAACATACTTAACTAAGAAGGAGTAACTGCTGTATAGAAGGTAAGCCAGGGTGCTGGATATAGGGAAAAATAAAAGATTCACCCTAGGAGGAGTGACCCATACCCATGTCCAATGCTTCAGAGAGAGACCAAGTTGAAGAATGTATACTAGTCATTAGATTTGACATTAACACTCTTGTGAAGGGTCATTAACCTTAACAAGAGTGGTTTCAGGGCAGTGTAGGGGAAGGCTTATGGTGAGGGCAGTCTGGTAGGTGATGGTACCCTTCATAAAGATGGGGTATATTGGGAAGACACATTTGAGGGAAGAGCGAGATGGTGAGATCAGATCTAGATTGGTGAACTTGAGATCCCATGGAATATTCATACGATGGTGTGTATGTAATTTTGAAATCAGGTAACTCTACAAATGAACTATGGTTTTGCCACTTACTCATCTGAAAGGCTATGGGTAAATTAGTAAATGCTGAGCAGCTTCAGTTCCTTCAAGTGTAAGAGAGCATAATAATAATGAGCTGGAAAGTTCTGGAGAGATTCACATAAAGTATACACCTAGCACATATTAAGTATTTGATACATGCTAGCTGCAATTGTAATTATGTTGGTAGAGATGCCCTAAATATGGCTGCTCAGAAATTCCCAAAGTTATTATTATAATTCTCATCATAATCCCAGAGATTTTAAGTAGGTAATGTGAATGACAGTAAGTTAAATAGCATTTTTTCAAGAAGATACTGAGTTGTTTAAAATTTGAAATACTTTAGGGAACTGACAAACTCATATAATGACATATGATCAAGCTGTTACAAATGAAAATGACAACAAATGAAAACAGGCTCTAGGCTTCCATTATGAAATGATATCTACTATATAATTTTAAATAAAAAAGTCAAGCTATAAAACAGGTATGAGAGTACCATTAAAAAAATGTGTATACATTTAAAATCTTTAGAATAAAATCTCTATAGGGCTTTACCATTTCTAAAGCACTTTGCCATCTGATGAAGTTTCACTCACTGAAACTCACTGAAGAACACTGGAGGTATTTATTATTGAGTGCATTTTAAAGACAAGAATTTAAGTGATTTGCTGATGGAGATGGCAAAAATGGGCCACGGATTCTGTTCCCCAAATCAAGCTCTTTTCATATCAAATCAGGTCACTGCAGTAGCCTCAAGTTCTGAGAGTGTCTGGGACTAAGAGTTCCAAACTCATGAGAAGCTATGAGCACAGAGAAGGGAGAGGGTCCGTCTACATCTGCGAAATCATGTAAGCCTTTTACATAAGGCTGTTCTGGGAAAAACTAGTTCTTATGTTCTTTATCTTTCTTCTCTGTGAGGATTTTTGCCTCTGCTTTAAGAAGCTCCTTATTACAGAGGCAGCAGGATTTCTCTCCAGGATTTGGGGTTCAGGCCAAGGGTATAAAGCCTGGCCTTTCTGAGTTGGGTGACTTCCAGAACTCCCCAGGCATCTGTGTAAAGGGTTGGAAATCCCCCAGGTGTTACTTTAGCTGATGTTAAATCTGTCAAGTTTCTTTTAGTTCGTTCAGTCATCAAAATGCTCCCAGCACAAGGAACTGTGACACACGTGACTTGTTTAGGGGTTAAAATTCTGGCATTCCAAAACAAACTGCTTTCAAAAATAGTATTTAGAAGGTGAAGTCACTAGAGGCATATATTCACACATATTACGATTTTGACTCTTGCAAAAAGGATTTGCAATGAAAGAAAAAAAATGAAACTGTCATACAGAGATGGGCCATATTTGCTGTTCTAGTATATACACATGAAGGAATAAAACTTTCATTGTGGGAAGTTATAAATACTGATTTAGTATCTGTGCATGCATGCATGCTAAGTCGCTTCAGTGATGCCTAACTCTTTGTGATCCTATGGACTAAAACCCGCCAGGCTTCTCTGCTCTTGGAGATTCTCCAGGTGATAATAATGGAGTGGGTTGCCGTGCCCTCTTCCAGGGCATCTTCCTGACCCAGGGATTGAACCCGTGGCTCCTGCGTTGCAGGCAGATTCTTTACTGCTGAGCCATCAGGGAAGCCCCATGTAGTATCTATTATATGCCACATACTGTGTTAAAAAGGTCAAGATACCACAATGAGCAAGGCAGACAAGTTTGTCCTCATGAGGCTCAATAGTCTAGTGTAGGAGTCGGACTCTAAACCAAAAATTGTGGCTTCAAATGAAAAGTGCATGAGTTCTGAGAAAAGAGATTAGACCATCTTGGGATTCAAGAAGGTCTCCATGCAGAGTTGAAATCAATTCACCCAAGAATACTGGAGTACCTATTCTTTCTCCACACCCACTAGACACTGCCAGGGGAGTTTCAATGACAGCTTAGGTCAGAGGCCCCATGCTGCCTTCAATATTCTGCCCCAATGCCATCACTGCTGTCAGGGCAAAGAACATTTGTTTTGCTGAAAGAGGGTCTATTTCAGCCTCTCTGGGCCCAAGTGTCACACACAGACGTGGGCAAAGTAACCTGTCTGGATGTCACTAGGATGAGAACCTGCTCATCATCATAGACAGAGGCAGGTCTTACTGCTGAGCACAAGATGCTTATACAACAAGCTACTGATGCGTTAGGGGCTTCCCAAACTCCTCTGGCATGTTCAACCCCATTTTCCAAATCTCTTTCAGTGAGAATCAGTGAAGCAGGGAAGTATAATGACTCAGTCTGGGAGGATACAGATGCCACAACCTGAGTCTGCACAAAGGCAGCCAAAAGGTTTCTCCCAAAGAACTTCACAGACACCAGCATCAGAACCTGAAAGCTGAGCACTCACCGGCGGGGGTGGCAGCATCAGACTCCAGGGCTCTCCTTCTAGAGGAAAGAAAGAATTCTCTGGAGGGCATGCATTTATTTTAGTTCCAGGGAATCCGACCATTCTATATACTCAACAATGCCATTAGTTCCAGCTGCCGTACCTAATCAGGTGGGTAACCTGATAAGTTGAATGCAAATACTTTTGTGAAACAAAATGTTTCAAAGTGGCCCTTAAAGGTTTTAGATACTCCAGATAGTAAGTTGTCTAGTTCAAATGGGATAAGATGTAATTCTTATGCCAGAGGCGGCAGCTAGGAGGAGCCACCCACACCCGAGGCCAGGGCCAGTGACTGGGAGGAGCAACCCAAGGAGGCACAGGAGGGCCTGGAGGAGCTATCCCACATTGAAGGTCAGGAACGGTGG
>SJYV01027309.1:0-11046 GCA_006410875.1 Neotragus pygmaeus
ATGCCTCTCTCTTCTACAACAGCAGCTTCTCCCTCTCTGCTTCCTCTCAGAGCCATCTCATCTGTCAGCTCTCTCACCCCTTTACAATCAATCTTTTAAAAAGAGATTTCTTCATTTATTTTCCTCCTTTTCTCATCTCCCATTTACCCTTTTGTAAAATTGGGGTATAGTTGCTTTATCATGTTGTGTTAGCTTCTGCTGTATGACTAAATGAATCAGCCATATGTATACATGTATCCCCTCCCTCTTGCAATTCCCTTCCATCCCAGGCCAATCCCATTCCTCTAGGTCACCACAGAGCAATGAGCTGATCTTCCTTCTCTATACAGCAGCTTCCCACTAGCCTTCTATTTTATACACAGAGTGCATATATGTCAGTACCCATTTCCCAATTCATCCCACCCACCTCCCCTGCTCTCTCCAGCTCTGTCCACACATCCAAACCAAAACACAAACAATCCAACCAAAAAATGGCCAGAAGGCCTAAATAGACATTACTCCAAAAAAGACAAACAGATGGCCAAGACACATGAAAAAAAGCTCAACGTCACTAATTACTAGAGAAATATAGATGAAGACTACAATGCAGTATCACCTCACAAGGTCAGAATGGCCATCATCAAAAAATCTACAAACAATAAATGCTGGAGAGAGTGGAGAAAATGGGATTCTCCCAATTACTCTTAAACTCTTTGGAATCTGGTATCTACTACTCTCGTTGAAATGACTCTAAACTAGGTCAAAATACCTCTTGCTGCTAAGTCCAAAAGTTTAATGTGATTAATCAACATCATTTGGCATTGACAAATGTTCCATCCTCCTTAACTGTCTTCCATGACACTTTTTCTTTCTCTGAGTGCTCCATCTCTTCTTTTCATTTCTTAAATATTGGAATTCCTCAGCCTCCTGTCCTGACCCCACTTGTCTTCTCTTNAAGCAGAGACTACTTTGCCAGCAAAGATCTGACAAGTCAAAGCTATGGTTTTCCCAGTCATGTATGGATGTGAGAGTTGGACTATAAAGAAAGCTGAGCACCGAAGAATTGATACTTTTGGACTGTGGTATTGGAGAAGACTCTTGAGAGTCCCTTGGACTGCAAGGAGATCCAACCAGTGCAAGGAGATCCAACCAGTCCATTCTAAAGGAGATCAGTCCTGAATAGTCATTGGAAGGACTGATGCTAAAGCTGAAACTCCAATACTTTGGCCACCTGATGTGAAGAACTGGCTCTTGGAAAAGACCCTGATGCTGGGAAAGATTGAAGGCAGGAGAAGAAGGGGACTACAGAGGATGAAATGGTTAGATGGCATCACTGATTCAATGGACATGAGTTTGAGTAAGCTCTGGGAGTTGGTGATGGACACGGAAGCCTGGTGTGCTGCAGTCCATGGGGCTGCAAAGAACCAGACACGACTGAGCGACTGAACTGAACTTGGTTCACTAATTCTTCTCTATCCTCAAGCTCTGCCATAAACTGTATCCTCCCTGGTCCTTTGATTTTTTTACCCCAAGGAAGAACTTGAGGACTAGAGTGCAATGGTGACCAAGCCCACCCCACCACTCTACTATAAACTCTGCAGAGCAATGCACACCACTCCATTTTTCAAATAGTTAATTGAAGCCAAATTCTTGAATAAGTACCATCTGAGGACCTATATGCTATTTGATACTGTACCTGGAGGCAGCATGCAGCAGGCTAAGCTGAGTCCTCACTAATTCAGATCCTTCCTTGCCAATTAAATGCATCTCTGCTCCCCCTCCTGCACTCGGGGATTTGTGGCTTCCAGTTGAGGATAGAATGCTATTCTCATCTCTAGCACAATTAAGTCACACTGCAGGTGTACTCTGCTGTAGGAAAACCAGATACAGTATAAGTCCCACAAGAGACTGTCAGTGTTTCCAACATTTGGTCAAAATCTTGGAACCAATTCCAGTGACAGCCTGTTCACCTGTCTTGGGACATCTTGGAAGCACAGTCATTCTAGGCTAGGGCACACTCTTTCCACAGTGACCTGAGCTCCTATCCTCCCCAGTCTCCATCTATCAGGAGACTGCTAGGACTAATTAGGTGGAAATCTTGCAGCTTGCTATTCACCTCATGCCTCATATCCTGGCTATCCGAAGACCATACTCAAGATCTAAGCCTCTGACGTCTAGCATCCTTCTATCTTCATAGCATCATATTGCTGTATGTCTTTCTTTCCTCAGTCCACTTCCATGGTTCTCCTCCTTCCAAACTCTGCTTGTTCCAGGGTAAACAAAGTCTACTTATATTCACCCTCTCTTTTATCCCCTCCAATTTCTTGGGGGTTCCCCGGTGACTCAGACAGTAAAGAATTTGCCTGCCATATGAAAGACTTGGGTTTGATCCCTGAGTTGGAAAAGATCCTCCGGAGAAGGGAATGGCTACCCATATCAGTATTCTTGCCTGGGGAATGCCATGGACAGAGGAACCTGGTGGGCTAAGGTCCATGGGGTCACAGAGTCAGACATGGCTGAGCAAGTAACACTTTCACACTTTCCTGTTTCTCGTCGTATTGAAATCTGGTTCCTCAAAGAGCACTGTTTCCTGAGTTCTTCCCAAATGGTTGCTTATTCTTCCAAATTCCCAAGGTGGGAGAGTGAGGTCCATATGCCTTTCTTCCAACACTGATTCAAGAAATAACTCTGTCACTGTCCTCTAAAACTTCTGACCAACAGATGATTGGTCATGGTCTAAACGTTTATGTCACCCACTCACCCTTGCAAAAAAAAAAAAATTCATGCACTGAAATCCTACTCTTGCCTGGAAAATCCCATGGACGGAGGAGCCTGGTAGGCTGCAGTCCACGGGGTCGCACAGAGTCAGACACGACTGAAGCGACTTAGCAGCAGCAGCAGCAGCAACAAGGTAACAGCATTAGGAGGTGTTTTGAGAGACACTTAGGTCGTGAGGGAGGAGCGTTCATGAATGGAATTAGTGTACTGCCCTTAAAGAGACCTCAAAGAGCTTCTTTCCCCCTCCAACAAGTGAGAACATACTGAGAAGATGCTTATCTATGAACTATGAAGCAACTCTCACCAGATATCATATCTTCCAGTGCCTTGATCTTGGATTTCCAGGTTCCAAAAGTGTGAGATGTAAATTTCTGTTGTTTGTTTTCATTGTTCAATTGCTAAATTGTGTCCGACTCTGTGACCCTATGGACTGCAGCTCACCAGGCTTCCCTGCCCTTCATCATCTTCTGGAGTTTGCTCAAATTCATGTCCATTGAATCAGTGATGCCATCCAAACATCTCATTGTCTGTCATCCCCCTCTCCTCTTGCCTTCAGTCTTTCCCACCATCAGGGTATTTTTCAAAGAGTTGGCTCTTTGCATCAGGTGGCCAAAGTTAATCGGAGTTTTAGCTTCAACATCAGTCCCTCCAGTGAATATTCAGGGTTAATTTCCTTTAAGATTGGCATGTTTGATCTCCTTGTTGTCCAAGAGTTTGATCTCCTTGCTGTCCAAGGGACTCTCAAGAGTCTTCTCTTGTTTTCTTCTCTGTTGTTTCTAAACGTATGGTATTCTGTTACAGCAGCCCCGCCTGACTCTTATCACTTTCCTCCTGTCTTTATCATGGTTAGCCCAAAATTACCTTGGCCTAATACTAACAAGAATTGGCTCCTTCATTTTTTGATAATATTGGTAACAGAGTCATGATTTTCCTTTTCATCCTCATGTCACTTTGTCAGTCTGGAAAAATTTAATATTCATGGGAATTCTTCATCCAGAGCTCACACTCTTCATCATCCTTCCTCCATCCCATACCCACACTCTGGAATCCAAAAGTACACACCAGTATGACTGTACGGTTTACTCTGATTGGTCGTTGTCCATGTAAGAACACTGCTGCTGCTGCTGCTGCTGCTGCTGCTACTAAGTCCCCACGGACTGCAGCCTACCAGGCTCCTTCATCCATGGGAGTTTCCAGGCAAGAGTACTAACCTAAATGTCCATCAGCAGATGAATGGTAAAGATGTGGTACATATGCACAATGGAATATTACTCAGCCATAAGAAGGAACAAAATTAGTTCATTTGTAGTGATATAGATGAACCTAGAGTCTGCCATACAGAGTAAAGTAAGTCAGAAAGAGAAAAACAAATATATATTAATGTATGTGTGTGTATATATATATATATATAGTGAATCTAGAAAAATGGCACAGATGAACCTACTTACGGGCAGGAATAGAGATGCAGACAAAGAGAACGAATTTGTGGACACAGTGCAGGAAGGAGAGTGTGGAACAAATTGAGAGAATACCATTGACCGTTCAGCTGTGTCCAACTCTTTGCGACCCCGTGGACTGTAGCCCGCCAGGCTCCTATGTCCATGGGATTCTCCAGGCAAGAATACTGAAGTGGGTTGCCATTTCCTTCACCAGGGGATCTTCCCAACCCAGGGATTGAACCCAGGTCTCCTGCATTGCAGGCAGATACTTTATCCTCTGAGCCACAAGGGAAGCCCCATATATACACTGCCATGTGTAAAATAGATAGCTAGTGGGAAGCTGCTGTATAGAACAGGGAGCTGAGCTCTGTGCTGCGATGACCTAGAGGAGAGGGATATAGGGTGGGGGTGGGGAGGCTCAAGAGAGACAGGATGTATGTACATATATAGCTAATTCACTTTGTTATATGGCAGAAATTAACACAGTATTGTAAAGCATTTATTCTCCGATTAAAAACATGTTGAATACTACCTTTTTTTGAAAATGGTACAATTTTGAAAACTTAACTCCAAAATCTCCCTTTCTGACTGCAACACTTCCCTTACAGCTCTCCAATCATTTATTTGTACTATACCAGTTCTTTAACTTTACCCCAAACTCCAGGACCTTGATCCATCTACATTCTCCTGTTCTTTCAACCCTCCTCCTATCAAGGTCCTCTTTCTGCCCAGCCTTAAACCCATGGTTAATTTCACTTCAACCATGCAATTGCATTGCCCTCAAATAGCTTGCCTCATCAATCTTCTGTCACACCAACTGGAAAAAATCCTAACCTTGAAGTCTGCCTTCTCAGCAAAAGAGAAAAAAATTATAAAGCCATACACTGATACAATGTCACTTAAAATTGTCAGTTTCAAGCTCAACAGGACCCTCAGCACTGCCTGGGCATCTTCTTATCCATCCCTGTTCAGCATCCCTTTCTATTCTCCATAACAAGGATTAAAACATCCAATCTATTCAAACCTCCCACCCAGCTACAACTCTTCTAACACCTAGTATCTCCTACTGCACAGACAAAATAGAAACCACCACGAGTAAAACCCCTCAATTTCTCACCACCAGACTCTTCCATTGTTGTTATTGTTCAGTCACTCAGTCATGTCCAACTCTTTTCGATCCCATGAATGGCAGCACACCAGGCTTCCCTGTCCTTCACTGTCTCCTGGAGTTTGCTCAAACTCATGTCCATTGAGTCAGTGATGCCATCTTGTCCTCTGTCAGGAGGTTGGCTGCCATCCAACCTCTCCCCACTCTCCTCCTGACCCTTCTATACCTATCTTTATTTACTTTTCCTATCACAAAAGGTGCAGAATCTCTCTTCCTGTCTCAGAAAAAGGAATTCTCCCGAGGTCTAGATCCCAGCCATCATCCCCTCATGCCTCTCTCTTCTACAACAGCAGCTTCTCCCTCTCTGCTTCCTCTCAGAGCCATCTCATCTGTCAGCTCTCTCACCCCTTTACAATCAATCTTTTAAAAAGAGATTTCTTCATTTATTTTCCTCCTTTTCTCATCTCCCATTTACCCTTTTGTAAAATTGGGGTATAGTTGCTTTATCATGTTGTGTTAGCTTCTGCTGTATGACTAAATGAATCAGCCATATGTATACATGTATCCCCTCCCTCTTGCAATTCCCTTCCATCCCAGGCCAATCCCATTCCTCTAGGTCACCACAGAGCAATGAGCTGATCTTCCTTCTCTATACAGCAGCTTCCCACTAGCCTTCTATTTTATACACAGAGTGCATATATGTCAGTACCCATTTCCCAATTCATCCCACCCACCTCCCCTGCTCTCTCCAGCTCTGTCCACACATCCAAACCAAAACACAAACAATCCAACCAAAAAATGGCCAGAAGGCCTAAATAGACATTACTCCAAAAAAGACAAACAGATGGCCAAGACACATGAAAAAAAGCTCAACGTCACTAATTACTAGAGAAATATAGATGAAGACTACAATGCAGTATCACCTCACAAGGTCAGAATGGCCATCATCAAAAAATCTACAAACAATAAATGCTGGAGAGAGTGGAGAAAATGGGATTCTCCCAATTACTCTTAAACTCTTTGGAATCTGGTATCTACTACTCTCGTTGAAATGACTCTAAACTAGGTCAAAATACCTCTTGCTGCTAAGTCCAAAAGTTTAATGTGATTAATCAACATCATTTGGCATTGACAAATGTTCCATCCTCCTTAACTGTCTTCCATGACACTTTTTCTTTCTCTGACTGCTCCATCTCTTCTTTTCATTTCTTAAATATTGGAATTCCTCAGCTTCCTGTCCTGACCCCACTTGTCTTCTCTTCCTACATGCTTTTTTTTTTTGGAAACTTTCGTCTACTCCCATATTCAGTTCCTGTTCATGTGTTGATAACTCCAAAACTCTGTATTTCCCTTGAAAACTTTATTGAGCTTAAAATCCATATATCCAAAGATACTTACACTTGGATGTATGATAGCCACCAACAAGATAACAGATCCAAAACTGCACTCTTCAAATGCCTTCATCCTCAAAGAGACTTGTGCCACTTCTGTGTCCCCAAACTCATTGAACAGCATCTCCAGTCACCCAAAATATAGACACCATCTTTGACTCCTCTCTCCTCATCCTTCTCAGCAAATATTAACCACTGATTTTCTCCCCAATTATCTCTCTAATTGGTCCACTTATCCATGTTCACATTGCTACCATCTTAATTTAAGCCTCCTAAATTCTCTCGGAGACCCCAGTATTGCCCTGCCTTTACCCCCAAATCCACTTCCTATTTTAGAGCCAGAAGACTCTCTCCAGAGAGTTAAACCTGACTCATGGCTTGAAAACTGTCAATGGTAACTCTAAAATATCAGAAAAAGTTGCATGCTGTTTTGCACAAAGTAAGATGCTGTATAACCTGGACATGTCTTGCTTTTCAACCTCATCTCTTGTTAACTAATTCAACCCCTCTGCTTCTTCTCTCACCGTGAGCTCCAACCAAGTATATGTCTATGAAATTCCATACATTTACCTTGATCTCCTTGACCTTTGTTAATACTATGATCAGTCAGGTCAGTTCAGTTGCTCAGCCATGTCCAACTCTTTGCAACCCCATGGACTGCAGCATGCCAGGCTCCATGTCCATCACCAACTCCCAGAGTTAGCTCAAATTTATGTCCATCCAGTATGGTATGAACAATATAATAATACTTTGTTAGTATTATTCTCTGTCTCTCTCTCTCTCACACACACACACACACACACACACACACATACACACACATATTTCTGGGGCTTCCCAGGTGACTCAGTGGGTAAGAATCTGCACACAATGCAGGATAAGTGAGTTTGATCCCTAGGTTAGGAAGATCTCTTGAAGGAAGGCATGGCACCCTACTCCAGTATTCTTGCCTGGAGAATCCCATGGACAGAATAGCCTGGTGGGCTACACTCCATAGGGTCTCAAAGAGTTAGACACAACTGAAGCAACTGAGCAAGCAAGAAATAAACAATATGACAATACTTCGTTAGCATTATTTTTTCTCACACATACAAACACATACATTTCTGTGCCTGGCTAATTGCTATTCAGCTTTTATGACTCAGTGAAACTATCCCTTTCTCCAAAAAGCCTTCTATGATTTTCTACTGCTTCCAAAGCTTCTAGTGCTTATCTCTACTGTTGTTGTTGTTGAGTCACTCGGTTGTGTCCAACTCTTTGTGACCCCATGAATTGTAGCCTCTCAGGCTCCTCTGTCCATTGGATTCTCCAGGCCAGAATACTGCAGGGGGTTGTTATTTTCTTCTCTAGGGGATCTTCCCAACCCAGGGACTGAACCTGCATCTCCAGCACTGGAAGGCAGATTCTTTACTGCTGTGCCATCAGGGAAGCCCTGTTTCTCTACTGGAGAATTTAAATTGCCTATAGACTTGTTTTTCTTCCCTTACTAGATTATATGTTGTTTGAGAACCAGGTCAGTGTCATTTTTCAAAATTATGTGCTTATTGTCAAGCAGAGTGCTTGGCACATTATAGCTACTCAATAAAGGTTTCTTGACTTTAACTGAATAAGAACATGCTGCTGCTGCTGCTGCTGCTGCTCCTAAGTTGCTTCAGTCTTGTCTGACTCTGTGTAACACATGGCAGAGTTAAATTAATTAAAAGGTGGTCATTCTTTTTCTAGGAGGTTTTGCTTTGGGGCAACAGCCAGACAAATGTGAGACACAAATTGTTCTTAGCATCTGTAAGCATAAACACTCTGGGAGGAAAAGTGGTAAAGGAAATGAATGCAGATTCCAAAAGAACAAATATAATTGGCCATTCCAGGCGAAACAGGTTCAAGATACATATGTCCGCACCTATTTAAACTAAAAAGATTTTGTAAATAATAATTCCCAATGTTTATCAATGTTCAAAGAAAGCAAAACTCTCAAACACCACTGATAATAATGCAAGATAGAATGACTTTTTGGTGACTATTCTGTCACTGTCCAGGATCTTAAAGTTTTACAAAAGCTTTAAACTAGAAATTCCACATATGGAAATGTACTATAAGAAAATATCTACATACAACATTTTACTATGTAGATATTTATCACAAATCCTTTCTGTTACTAAATAAACAAAGATAACTTATGTATACTATAATAAGCTGATTAAAGAAATTGCGATGAAACAATAGTGTCATTAAAAAGGATACAAAGCATATTTATAGACATAGGAAAAGACTCAAAATATATAAGAGGAAAAAATCTTTGAAAAATTCATGTACAATATGATCTTATTTTTATAAAAATATGTACAGATGTGTGTATGTACCCATAAATATGCATATATCAGACTAGAAGTTTACATAATAAGATATTAATTGTGATTATTTTTGTTTCTTAGAGTACTGCCATTTTGACTTTGTTTTTTGGAGGTTTTTCTATATTTTCAGTATTTTTTCAATGGGCACAATGGTAAAGAATGTGCCTGCCAGTGAAGGAGACACAAGAGACACATGTTTGATCCCTGGGTCTGGGAAGATCCCCTGTAGAAGGAAATGGCAACCCACTCCGGTATTCTTGCCTGGAAAATTCCACGTACAGAGGAGCCTGGCTGATTACAGTCCAGGGGGCTCATAAAGAGTCAGACACGACTGAGTGACTGAACACACACATCTTTGTTGTAGGATAAGAATAAACTTTTAAGGAGCCAGAATTAAAAAGTAGGCTTATACAATCACTTATTACTGTGAAATTTAAAGAGTGTAATATGTTGATACCACGTTCTCACCATAGATATCTCACCATAGATATTTATACAGAAGTCCTCTTTTAAATAGAAACTCCCTGTCACATGTGATTACTAGCTCCCCATAAAGACATCTAATAATTTTAATTTAAGAGATAAGTCTTTGCCAAGAAAACTGCTGAATCATGCAATTCAAAGTCAAGGCAATTCATACATCACCATCCAGCTCCTACTAAGTGCCAGGCTCTGTATTCATCACAGTCCAGGACCTACAACACCTTTCACCTCTACAAAATGATGATTGCTGTTGTTTTCCTTATGTTTTAAATGAATGAAAAACACTTCCTACTTGGGTAAAAATTTGCTGTCCCTTTCATCCAGTGATGAAGCCATCAGGATGGCACGTACTTTGAACTGTTTTCCCAAATGGGAAAATGAATTCACACTTGATCTTTGTCCCCTCCTGACCCTCTGGAGTTCAGTGACCAGAGGTGAACCATTTGCAGCTTGATGTAAAGGAGCTCTATGCTCAGAAAGTGAAACTGAAAGTCATTCAGTCATGTCCGACTCTTTGGGACCCCATGGACTTCTCCAGGCCAGAATACTGGAGTGGGTAGCCCTTCTCTTCTCCACAGGATCTTCCCAACCCAGGGATCGAACCCAGGTCTCCCGCATTGCAGGCAGATTCTTTACCAGCTGAGCCACAAGGGAAGTCCAAGAATACTGGAGGCCAGAATACTGGAGTGGGTAGCCTTTCCCTTCTCCAGGGTATCTTCCTAACCCAGGAATAGAATCAGGGTCTCCTGCATGGAAGGTAGATTCTTTACCAACTGAGCTATCAGCAAACAAAACCCATCTGTGCTCAGAAATCAGAGCAAAAACACCTGTTNACAAGGGAAGTCCAAGAATACTGGAGGCCAGAATACTGGAGTGGGTAGCCTTTCCCTTCTCCAGGGTATCTTCCTAACCCAGGAATAGAATCAGGGTCTCCTGCATGGAAGGTAGATTCTTTACCAACTGAGCTATCAGCAAACAAAACCCATCTGTGCTCAGAAATCAGAGCAAAAACACCTGTTGCACTTTCGATCAAACCCATTCTTCAAGTCCTCGTTATTCCACAGAAGAACAAGCTATTCTAACCTTTTAGTGAACTAAAGCCACTTGTCTCATTAGACTCCAGAGGGCAGGAAGCAGACCTGGAAGTGGTTTTACAGAAACCCAAAGCCCCTCTGGGTTTCTATCAGAGAAGTAAAGCATGAGGGTCTTCCGCCCCTCACATCAGGACACGTGGTTTGACAAGTGGGTTATGAAGTCAGGGAAGGACACTAGGAATCTGCATATCTTATAAAATCTTGGCTGTAATTTATCACCATTCTATCTTCTCCCCCACACCAACCATCCTTCAGGAACATTCAAACTGTAACAACAAGAAATAAGATGATAAGCCCAGTATTGAGTGAGTGTTAGTCGTTCAGTCGTGTCCAACTCTTTGAAACCTCATGGACTATAACCCACCAGGCTCCTCTGTCTATGGGATTTCCCAGGCAAAACTACTGGAATGGGTCACCATTTCCTTC
>SJYV01027311.1:0-16514 GCA_006410875.1 Neotragus pygmaeus
CTCGTTGGGGCATAGACTTGGATTACTGTGATATTGAATGGTTTGTCTTGGAAACAAACAGAGATCATTCTGTCGTTTTTGAGACTGTATTCAAGTACTGCATTTTGGACTCTTTTGTTGACCATGATGGATACTCCTTTTCTTCTAAGGGATTCCTGCCCGCAGTAGCAGATACAATAGTCGCCTGAATTAAATTCACCCATTCCAGTCCATTTTCATTCAATGATTCCTAGAATGTCAATATTCACTCTTGCCATCTACTGTTTGACCCCTTCCAATTTGTCTTGGTTCATGGACCTATCATTCCAGGTTCCTATGCAATATTACTGTTTATAGCATCGGACCTTGCTTCTATCACCAGTCACATCCACATTTGGGTATGGTTTTGCTTTGACTCCATCCCTTCATTCTTTCTGGAGTGGTGGCTGTACAGGCACAGGAGGGCCTAGAGGAGCTATTCCAAGTTCAAGGTCAGGAGGGTTGTTGGTTAGCAGATACACCTCGTCCAAGGTAAGGAACAGAGGCTGTGCTTTGCTTGAGCAGCCATGAAGAAATACTCCATGTCCAAGGTAAGAGAAACCCAAGTAAGATGGTAGGTGTTGCAAGAGAGCATCAGAGGGCAGACACACTGAAACCATAATCACCGAAAACTAGTGCTGGGGTCTAGCCCCAGTGGATCCATGGAATTCAAAGCCGGGACGGAGTCAGCGAGGAGAGATTTATTTATTTAGAGATATAAATAGAGATTAGGAAAGAATAGTGTACTGGAGAAAATGGAGGAGAAAAGAGGTTGAAATTCCTTGGTTTACACAAGAAGCCAATAAATTTCCTAGACAAGGAACTTGCACCGTCTACGTTAGGCCACAGGCGCCCTCCCGGTCTCCTGAAGGAGCAGAGATGCAAAGCACCTCCCTGTTTTGTTCTTAGAAGCCCAGGCAAAATTAGTAGACTTGGTGAGCCTTTGTGTTCCAGATGGGAATTCAGCCTGAAAAGGAGAGGGAGGGAGAGGCAGAAAGAGAGAGAGAGAGAATCGACATAGGGGGAGCCAATCTTGTGCAAAAACCCCATAACATTATTTCCAAAAGTTGCTTATATACCCTAAGTTTTACATAATGGAAGATGCAGAGTCATGCAGGGGTAGCAGTCCTGACCCTTATCGATACCAGGCTTTCTTTCTGCATATCATTCCATATACTAAAGGTCTCAGGTGATTTACATTATCTTCTGGCCAAGAGACCTGTTAACCCTTTATGGCTCTCTTCCTTAATGAATGTTAATCTCGTTTTTCTGGAAGTATTTTTCTTTAATCTGCATCACCCTCAAAGCACTAAATAAAGTTATATCCCTGTAGAACAAAGGTGCAGTGGGTTATGACAAAGAAAGTAGTTAACTCAAAGATCTAATGTTGCTAATGCCAGGGCTACTACCTGTTTTTTCTACATACCAACTATATCTATAAATAAAAGATATGAAAACTTTTCAGCAAGTATTGGCTCAACAATGAAACCCTTAATCAGTCCTATTCTAATGATTTTGACTCCTCAGAAGCCCCTACATTCCTAGGATGCTTTAAGCTTCCTGTTCCTCTCATGGTCGGGAGGCTGTAAACAATCACATGCATAGCTGTAAGAGTCTGGATAAACCTGTCAGGCAGGCTAGAAAGCCATCAGAAGGGTTTTTGGATTGAAACACTCTTATTATGCCCAGGAGACTTATTATCTAAAAACTCTAAATTAACTTTTTCCAGAAAAAGATGGTGGGGGGACAGCCCCCTGTTAATGTCAGAAGAGTAGGTGGAAAGCATAATACAGTAAAGCAGGCAGACTCTGGTTTTGGGGGTAGGTGCTCGAGAAATCCAGGGGGACCCCTGAGGCCTGATCCTGCCTTTGTGTTTGTCAGGCCCTTTTCCTCATGACCTTTGCCACGGGCAGGATTCCCTATGCTGGCTCCTGGCAAACTAGTCAATCTAATCACACTAGGAACACAATCTTTTCTAACTCAATGAAACTAAGCCATTCCCTGTGGGGCCACCCAAGATGGGTGGGCAGGTCATTGTGGAGAGTTCTGACAGAATGTGGTCCAATGGAGAAGGGAATGGCAAACCACTTCAGTATTCTTGCCTTGAGAACCCCATGAATAGTATGAAAAGGCACAATGATAGGGTACGGAAAGAGGAAGTCCCCAGGTCAGTAGGTGCCCACTTTGCTACTTATAAATAATTACCTTAAATGTAAATGGGTTGAATACCCCAACAAAATGATGAAGACTGGCTGAATGGATACTGAAACAAGACCCTTATATATGTTGTCTACAAGAGACCCACCTCAAAACAAGAGACACATACAGACTAAAAGTGAAGGGCTGGAAAAAGATATTCCATGCAAATAGAGACCAAAAGAAAGCAGGAGTAGCAATACTCATATTAGATAAAATAGATATTAACGGCTGTGAAAAGAGACAAAGAAGGACACTATCTAATGATCAAAGGATAAATCAAAGAAGATATAAAAATTATAAATATATATGCACCCAACATAGGAGCACGACAATATGTAAAGCAAATACTAACAAGTATGAATTGATTTCTTTTTGAATTTCTTCTGTGATTTGTTGGTTATTCAGCAGCTTGTTGTTCAGCCACCATATGTTGGAATTTTTAATAGTTTTTCTCCTTTAATTGACATCTACTGTGACTGCATTGTGGTCACAAAAGATGCTTGGAGTGATTTCAATTTTTTTGTACTTTACCAAGGCTAGATTTAAACCCCAGGATGTGATCTATCCTGGAAAAGGTTCTGTGTTTGCTTGAGAAAAAGGTGAAATTCATTGTTTTGGGGTGAAATGTCCTATAGATATCAATTAGGTCTAACTGATCTATTGTATCATTTAAAGTTTGCGTTTCCTTGATAATTTTCTGTTTAGTTGATCTATTCTTAGGTGTGAGTGGGGTATTAAAATCTCCCACTATCATTATGTTATTATTAATTTCCTACTTTCATACTTGTTAGCATTTGTCTTACATATTGTGGTGCTCCTATGTTGGGTGCACATATATTTATAATTGTTATATCTTCTTCTTGGATTGATCCATTGATCATTATGTAGTGTCCATCTTTGTCTCTTTTCACAGCCTTTGTTTTAAAATCTATTTTATCTGATATGAGTATTGCTACTCTTGCTTTCTTTTGGTCTCTATTTGCGTGGAATATCTCTTTCCAACCCTTCACTTTCAGCCTGTATGTGTCCCTTGTTTTGAGGTGGGTCTCATGTAGACAACATATATAGGGGTCTTGTTTTCAATCCATTTAGCCAGTGTTTGTCTTTTGGTTGGGGCATTCAACCCATTTATGTTTAAGGTAATTATTGATAAGTATGATCCCATTGCCATGTACTTTATTGTTTTGGGTTCGGGTTTATGCACCCTTTTTGTGTTTCCCGTCTAGAGAAGACCCTTTAGCATTTGTTGGAGAGCTGGTTTGGTGGTGCTGAATTCTCTCAGCTGTTGCTTGTCTGTAAAGCTTTTGATTTTTCCTTGAAATTTGAATGAGATCCTTGCTGGGTACAGTAATCTGGGCTGTGGGTTATTTTCTTTCATCACTTTAAGTATGTCCTGCCATTCCCTTCTAGCCTGAAGAGTTTCTATTGAAAGATCAGCTGTTATCCTTATGGGAATCCCCTAGGGTGTTATTTGTTGTTTTTCCCTTGCTGCTTTTAATACTTGTTCTTTGTTTTTGATCTTTGTTTATTTGATTAATATGTTCTTGGGGTGTTTCACCTTGGATTTATCCAGTTTGGAACTATCTGGGTTTCTTGGACTTGGGTGATTATTTACTTCCCCATTTTAGGGAAGTTTTCAAATATTATCTCCTCAAGCATTTTCTCATGACCTTTCTTTTTGTCTTCTTCTTCTGGGACTCCTATGGTTCGAATGTTGGGCGTTTAACATTGTCCCAGAGGTCTCTGAGGTTGTCCTCATTTCTTTTAATTGTTTTTTTTTTCTTTTTTCCTCTCTGCTTCATTTATTTCTACCATTCTATCTTCTACCTCACTTATCCTATATTCTCCCTCCGTTATTCTATTGTTGGTTCCCTCCAGAGTGGTTTTGATCTCATTTATTGCATATTCATTATATACTGATGCTGTCTTGTTTCTTTTAGGTCCTTGTTAAACCTTTCTTGCATCTTCTCAATCCTTGTCTNATTGTCCCAGAGGTCTCTGAGGTTGTCCTCATTTCTTTTAATTGTTTTTTTTTTCTTTTTTCCTCTCTGCTTCATTTATTTCTACCATTCTATCTTCTACCTCACTTATCCTATATTCTCCCTCCGTTATTCTATTGTTGGTTCCCTCCAGAGTGGTTTTGATCTCATTTATTGCATATTCATTATATACTGATGCTGTCTTGTTTCTTTTAGGTCCTTGTTAAACCTTTCTTGCATCTTCTCAATCCTTGTCTCCAGGCTATTTATCTGTGATTCCATTTTGTTTTCAAGATCTAGGATCATTTTCGCTATCATTATTCAGAATTCTTTATCAGGTAGATTCCCTATCTCTTCCTCTTTTGTTTGGTTTGGTGGGTATTTATCCTGTTCCTTTACCTGATGGGTATTGCTCTGTCTCTTCATCTTGTTTATATTGCTCTGTTTGGAGTGGCCTTTCTGTATTCTGACAGTTTGTGGAGTTCTCTTTATTGTGGAGTTTCCTCACTCTCAGTGGGGTTGTACAGGTGGCTTATCAAGGTTTCTTGATTAGAGAAGCTTGTGTCAGTGTTCCGGTTGGTGGAGCTGGATTTCTTCTCTCTGGAGTGCAATGAAGTGTCTACTAATGAGTTTTGAGATGTCAATGGGTTTGGAGTGACTTTGGGCAGCCTCTATATTGAAGCTCAGGGCTGTGTTCCTGTGTTGTTGGAGAATTTACGTGGTATGTTTTGCTCTGCAACTTGTTGGCCCTTGGATGGTGCTTAGTTTCAGTGTAGGTATGGAGGCCTTTGATGACCTCCTGTCGATTAATGTTCCCTGGAGTCAGGAGTTCTCTGCTGTTTTCAGGATTTGGACTTAAGCCACCTGCCTCTGGTTTTCAGTCTTATTCTTACAGTGGCCTCAAGAGTTCTCCATCTATACAACACCATTGATAAAACATCTAGGTTAAAGATGAAAAGTTTCTACACAGTGAGGGACACCCAGAGAGGTTCACAAAGTTACATGGAGAAGAGAAGAGGGAGGAGAGACATTGAGGTGACCAGGATGAGATGAGGTGGAATCAAAAGAGGAGAGAGCAAGCTAGGCAGTAGTCACTTCCATATTTATGTGCGCTCCACAGTCTGGACCCCTCAGAGGTGTTCATGGATTTCTACAGAGAAGAGAAGAGGGAGGAAGGAGACAGAGGTGGCCAGGAGGATAAACAGGGAAATCAAAAGGAGAGAGACACACCCATCCAGTAATCATTTCCCTAAGTTTTCTCCACCATCTGGAACACACAAAGAGATTCACAGAGTTGGGTAGAGAAGAGAAGGGGGAGGGAGAAGATAGAGGCAACCTGGTGGAGAAAAAGGAGAGTCTGAAGGTGGAGGGAGCAGTCAAGCTCCCAAGTAAAAATGGATACTGAAGATCTGGTTCTTAAAGGTACAAAATTGATAATAAATACCAAAAAGCAGGATTAAAAATCTAGAGTAGAGGTTGGATTTTCAAACATACAATATTAAAGAAAAAAACAAAGTCACAAAAATTATAAAATATGTATCTATGAAGTTTGCTTTAAAAAATAGGTCTCTTTTTTTGTGCGAAGTAACAGTAGGTTATAAAAATGTATATTAAAGGAGTAATAGAGGACTTAAAATTAAAAAAAATAGAGAATGAGAGTAAAACTATATCTACGACTTTCTCTGGTGTTCTTGTGGGGAGTGTGGAGTCAGTTCATTTTCAGATAGTTCCTTGATCTGGCTTATATTTCTCAAGATTTACAGGTCCCTTCCTATGTAGTCGGTACTAACTACAGGGTTTTAATCTATTACACCTGTCACTTTGAAGGCAGTTTCCTGTTTTAGCTTCTTCTGTTTGCTGGTCTCTTCAGTGTCTAATTTCCACCCTGACACAAGGGGGTGGTGGTGGACACTTTTAGGCTCACTTGTTTAGTCGTGCTATGGGGACGGGGGGATGCTGCAAACAAATAACACTGGCATGTGCTCGCAGTGTCTCAGCCACAATGGGTTTGTCCCTGCTCATGTCGTGTGTGCTTTCCCTGTCTACACTGTTTAGGCTCTAGGTTGATCTACTGGGAACTTTCTGAGAGCGGCCCTGGATTGTACGCACTTCCCAGGTCCTAGCCACTCAGGTTCAGGTAATCAGGTAGTCCTCAGAGGCGCAGACTTGTTTGGTCCTGCGTTTTGTGCCCTTCCCAGGTCCGAGCAGCTCAGGTGACTAGGTGTTTGGCGAGTGCAGTTGCTGTGACTTATTGTTACCCCCGTCCCTGCCACTCAGTGTTCTGGGTGTACAACCAGAGCACCTTTTTGGGGAGATGTCCAGAATCCCAAGAAGTCTTGGTTAGCAATGAAGCCTGCTTGCAGTTTCATAGATAATGCCTCTCTGGGGCCACAATTGCCCCCTTCCACCTCTGGCTGCCCTCTGTCTGCAGCCAGCTAGCTCTGCTCAGTCCTCTGTTCTGTGAGCAGGCCTGATGGTGTCTTAGGTTAGGGCTTTTCTCATGGTAGTTATCCCACAGTCTGGTTTGCTATCCCAAATTAGTTCCCTCAGATTGCCCTCGAGGCATTTAGGCCCGGTCCTTACTCTAAGGCATGCAGCCTGTGCCTCCCTGCCAAGCCCCCACTTGCTAGTGGCGGATGCAGGCATCTGTGCTGCTTCTCTGCTGGAGGATTTACCGTTGGGCATGTAATCTGTGGGTTTTAATTTNAAAGGAAAGATAGAAGCATCTGAATGCAGAGTTCCAGAGAATAGCAAGAAGAGATAAGAAAGCCAAGCCCCCACTTGCTAGTGGCGGATGCAGGCATCTGTGCTGCTTCTCTGCTGGAGGATTTACCGTTGGGCATGTAATCTGTGGGTTTTAATTTTTTTTTTTTTCCTCCCGGTTATGTTGCTCTCTGTGGTTCCAAGTCTTGCCACAGACTCGGCAGTGACAGTGTTTCCCGGTGTTTGGAAACTTCTCTCTTTTTTAAGCTTCCTGGAACGGAGCTCCATTCCTACCTCTTTTGCCTCTCTTTTGATCTTTTATAGTATTTCCTACCTCCTTTTGAAAACAATGGGCTGCTTTTCTGGGTGCCTGATGTCCTCTGCCAGCATTCAGGAGTTGTTTTGTGAAATTTTCTCAGCGTTCAAATGTTCTTTTGATGAATTTGTGGGGGAGAAAGTGGCCTCCCCGTCTATTCCTCTGCCATCTTAGCCCTGCCTACCCTCATGTCTTTTAATTCTTTTTTATTTTTTCCTCTCTGCTTCATTTATTTCTACCATTCTATCTTCTACCTCACTTATCCTATCTTCTCTCTCTGTTATTCTACTTTTGGTTCCCTCCAGAGTGTTTTTGATCTCATTTATTGCATTATTCATTATATATTGATTCTTTTTTATTTCTTCTAGGTCTTTGTTAAACATTTCTTGCATCTTCTCAATCCTTGTCTCCAGGCTATTTACCTGTGATTCTATTTTGTTTTCAAGGTTTTGGATCATTTTCACTATCATTATCCTGAATTCTTTTTCAGGGAGATTCCCTATCTCTTCCTCTTTTCTTTAGTTTGGTGGATATTTATCCTGTTCCTTTACCTGCTGAGTATTTCTCTGCCTTTTCACTTTGCTTATATTGCTATGTTTGGGGTGTCATTTCTATGTTCTGGCATTTTGTGATATCTCTTTATTGTGGATTCTTCACTGTGAGTGGGGTTTGACGGGTGGCTTGTCAAGGTTTCCTGGTTAGGAAAGCTTGTGTACGTGTTCTGGTGGGTGGAGATGTATTTCTTCTCTCTGGAGTGCAATGAAGTGTCCAGTAATGAGTTTTGAGGTGAGTTTGGTGGGTTTGGTGTGACTTTGGGCAGCTTGTATATTGAAGCTCAGGGGTATGTTCCTGTATTGCTGAAGAATTTGCATGGTATGTCTTGCTATGGGAGTTGGCTCTTGGGTGGTGCTTGGTTTCAGTTTAGGTATGGAGACTTTTGGATGTGCTCTTAACGATTAATGTTCCCTGGAGTCAGGAGTTCTCTGGTGTTCTCTCGTTTTGGACCTAAGCCTCCTGCCTCTGGTTTTCAGTCTTATTCTTACAGTAACCTCAAGACTTCTACATACATACAGCCTTGATGATAAAACTTCTAGATTATTGGTGAAAAAAGATTCTGCACAGCAAGGGACACACAGAGAGGTTCACAGAGTTACATGGAGAAAAGAATAAGGAGGAGGGAGATAGAGGTGACCAGGAGGAGAAGAGGGTGAATCAAAAGGAGAGAGAGAAAGCTAGTTAGTAATCAATTCCCTATGTGCTCTCCACAGTCTATACCCCTCAAAGATGTTCACAGAGTTACACAGAGAAGAGAATAAGGAGGAAGCAGACAGAGGTGACCAGGAGGATAAAAGGGGGAATCAAAGGAGAGAGACAGATCCAGGCAATAATCAGTTGCCTAGGTGTTCTCCACAGCCCAGAACACACAAAGAGATTCACAGAGCTGGGTAGAGTAGAGAAGGGGGAGGGAGGAAATAGAGGCAACCTGGTGGAGAAAAAGGAGAGTCAAAAGGGGGTGAGAGCAATCAAGCCAGTAATCATACCCCCAAGTAAAAATGGGTACTGAAGATTGGGTTCTTAAAGGTACAAAATTCATAACAAATACCAAAAAGCAAAGATTAAAAATCTAGAGTAGAGGTTAGACTCTGAAAAATACAATATTTAAAGAACAAAACAAAATCACAAAAATTATAAAATATATATATATGAAGTTTGCTTTAAAGATATGGTCTTTTTTTTGCAAGGTAATAGTAGGTTATAAAAATGAAAATTAAAGGAGTAATAGAGGACTTATAAATAAAAAATTGAAAAATTTAATAATAGTGCAAATATGTCTAGGACTTTCTCTGGAGCTGTTGTGGACAGTGTAGGATCAGTTCAGTTTCAGATAGTTCCTTGATCAGGCTTATAATTCTCAAGATCTATAGGTCCCTTCCAATGTAGTCGGTGCTAACTACAGGGTTTTAATTTGTTGCACCTGTCCTTCCAAAGCAGTTCCCTCTGTTGATTTTAGCTTCTTCTGTTTGCTAGTCTCTTCAGTGTCTAATTTCTGCCCTGACACCAAGGAGGCAGTGGTGGTCACTTTTTTAGGCTCACTTGTTCAGTTGTGTTGTGGGGAGGAAGGAACACTGCAAACAAATATCACTGGCATGTGTGAGGAGTGTTCACAGTGTTTCAAATGCACTGGGTTTACCCCTGCTCACGGTGTGTGTGCTTTCATGTTCTACACTTCTCAGGCTCTAGGTTGCTCTGCCGGGAATTGTCTGAAGCTGGCCCTGAGTTGTATGCACTTCCCAGGTCTAAGCAGCTCAGGTTCATGTTGTCGGGTACTCCACAAAGGTGCAGACTCAGTTGGGCCTGTTTTTTGTGCCCTTCTCAGGTCCGAGCAGCTCAGGTGACCAGGTGCTTGGTGAGTGCAGTCACCCCCAGGTGGGGCGTGCGTCTTATCACTTCCTCCATCCCAGCTGCTCAGTTTTCTGGGTGTACAACGGGCACACCTTCTCAGGTGTGCCATGTGTCTATTCTAGGGAGCTGCTCTCTGGCTGCAACTCTCCCGGCAGATGTCAATCATCCAGTATCCCAAGAAGCCTTGATTAACAATGAAGCCTGCTTGCAGTTTGGTAGAGGAGGCCTCTCTGGGGCGGCAATTGCCCCCTTCCATCTCTGGCTGCCCCCTGCCTGCTTGTCTCTGGTGGGGGATGGGCCGGTCTGCAGCCTGCTAGCTCTCCTCTGGTATTTTCTCAGTCCTTTGTTCTGTGAGCGGGCCTGGTAGTGTCTTAGGCTAGGGCTTTTCGCGGGATAGTTCTCTCTCTCTCTCTTTTTTCTCTCTCTCTCTCTGGCTTTCCCACAGTTTGGGTTGCTATCTCACCTTGGTTCCCTCAAATTACCCTCAGGGCATTCAGTCCCAGTCCTTACCCTAAGCAATGCATCCTGGGGCCTCCCTGTTCAGCCCCTGCTTACTTGTGGTGGCTGTGAGTGCTGTGAGTTGCCGTTAGGCAGGTAATCTGTGGGTTTTAATTATTTATTTTTCCTCCAGGTTATGTGGCACTCTGAGATTCCAAGATTCCCCATAAACCCGCTGGTGAGAATGTTTCCTGGTGTTTGGAAACTTCTCTTTTAAGTCTCCCTTCCCGGGATGGATCTCTGTCCCTACCTCGTTTTTCTCTCTTTTTATCTTTTATATTTTGTCCTACCTCCTTTCAAAGACTTTCTGGGTGCTTGATGTCCTCTGCCAGCATTCAGAAGTTGTTTTGTGAAATTTGCTCAGCTTTAAAATGCTCTTTCAATGAATTTGTAGGGGAGAAAGTGGTCTCCCTGTCCTATTCCTCCACCATCTTAGGACCACCTTGACTTTAAAAACTATATTCACTTTCTACTTTGAAATAATTATCAGACTCACCTGAGGAGTCAATTAAAATGCAGATTACTGGAAGCTTGGATTCATTTAGTACATAGGGAAGAATCTGCATTTTAAATAGACATCCTAATTCTGAGAAACACATCGGTGTAGCCCTTTTTCATTTGTTCCAAATATAAATTTTTAAAAATGCACTTTTGGAGGTTTTACATTTTTCTTCTAGTTTTATAGCTGTTATTCTTTCCTTGGCTTCAGTCTTCCTAATAGTGTATAAATGTGCCATTTAAAAATATTGAGTGTGTTTATTTTTCTATCCTCTTTATTATCCCTCCTTTTGTAATCTGAGCTCATCTGAAAGTTCTCTATAAGGTCACATCATCTTTAGATTCACTCTCCTTTTCTTGCACTTGGGAATTATTTTTAGTTACATAGTGGGATTTTCATTTTTTAGGGCTTCTCAGTACAGTTTCTCTATTAGGATCTAAGTCAATGAGTTAAGGTCAAAATTTTCTCTGAGCTTAATTGCCTCAGGTTATTTAGACAATCAGAGTTGCCTGAGTTTAAATTTGTTGTTTTTGTCTTAAATTTAAGAAATGCCTTTCTCTAATTCTTGCCTTATGAGGCCACAGGATACAATAATATAAGGTTTTACTGCTTTTCCAGATGCTACAACAAAATTTCCCACTCCAATGTTTATACACGGAAGGTTTCCCTCTGATGGATTACTGTTGCCTAACCCCTGACCTATATGCTGATTTTAAAATAAAAAATGCTCAGTGAATTTAAAACATGCATTTTAAATAGGAAGCAACATATCTAGCTCAGAATCGAATAATCTAACATGAATATTTAGAGAAATAAATCTTTTATTTAATGAATGTCCTTTAAATTTCTACTATAACATTCTCATTGATGATTTCTGGATCCCTGAAAATAAACGTTTTTTTATATCTATCTAAAGCAAATGTTGCTTCTATTGATTCCTATTGCTATATTAATATCTTAGGAAATTTTACCCCCCCTTTTTAAAAATTTGAGATTCCCATAATAAAGATGAAGCAATGACCACTTAAGCCATCAAGCTAAGAAAATGTGCTTCTTATGTTTGAGATAGTGCTTATTCAATTTAATCATGTTAATGCCACATTAATTTTCATATTAATCATAAAAGATTTTGGACTTTTTAATGTTGAAACCATTGCATAATTCCTATCACATTCTTTATTTGCATATATTAAAGCAGAGTTATATAATATCCAGGATATATCACAGGCACTCATTAACTATTTTTCAACTTAGATTCTGCTTTTGGGGTAATATCATGAATATAAAAACAGAGAAGGATGAAAAGGAATGAAGCTTATTTTATATTGCTTTGAGTATTTTACATGATGCAAGTAGATTGTCTTTTAAGTAACGAAATTAAAGTTTTGTAATTCTCAAATACCCTAATTGAAATGGCATTGTAATTCAAAATCATTTAAATTAAAATCCAACCATAAACAAAATATTCAAATAATTTAGTAGATGTCTATTTCTAAGGCATCAACTGATTTTAATCCTTGCATTCCTAATATTAGGACTCAGTTATATCACTATCACTTTTCTTGAATTCAATTCAAAGAGCTAAGCCTCAGATATCTACTGTTACTTTTTTTTCCTTTTTAGCCCAGATGGAGCAACGGTTATATCACATATATTTAATATGACCTCTATAACGTTTTACAATATATAGATTAATGAGACTTTGTCCAGTGACTCTGGGAAATGAAAAGTGGTTGCTAACCTAGAGACCCAGAACCTACCTATTCATATTTAAGGGTTTTCCTTACTGTCAGAGACAAAAGAACTGGCCTAAGCACCCCAGCACTTCTTCAACTGGATGAAGTGATTAAATTGCCCATTTGGAGTGGCCAGTATGCATGGTAAATATTTTTATCTTGTTTTTATGAAAAAGTGAACTAACTAAAAATATTATATATAATCCTTTGTGTTTTGAAAATCAGGTAAGATGATGTGAAAATAAGCACTATTGCTTTTTTTTTTTTTTTTTTGCTATTGCTATTGCTAAGTCACTTCAGTCGTGTCCAACTCTGTGCGACCCCATGGATGGCAGCCCACCAGGGTCCCCGGTCCCTGGGATTCTCCAGGCAAGAACAATGGAGTGAGTTGCCATTTCCTTCTCCAATGCATGAAAGCAAAAGGTGAAAGTGAAGTCGCTCAGTCATGTCCGACTTAGTGACCCCATGGACTGCAGCCTACCAGGATTTTCCGTCCATGGGATTTTCCAGGCAAGAGTACTGGAGTGGGGTGCCATTTGACATTAAATACTAGTTCTTCATAAAATGTGGACATTATCTGAAATTTACAATTTGTAGTCAATAGGACTGCATTTGATTGCTAAGAGGTCTGAACAGAAATCCTGCAGTATCTCTGTGTTTCCTAGTTTAAACAATAGGTCACTTTCCAGATTGAGGTTACCATGTGTGTGACTCTGAAAAATGATAGTAGAAAACTGTTTAAAAAAATGTTGTTACTCCTACACAGCTAGATTTTACAGATATATTTAGTATAATTTATTTAATAACTTATTTCTGAAAGAATTCTAAAATACTTTGACAAAATGTTAACACTTTTTTTCCTTCAAGGCAATATTTATGTAGACATGAATGAGAGGAAATCATCTGGGACAACATCTCAGGAACCCACACACAAAGAAACTTCTCAAGATAAGAGCTACAGATTTAAGCAAGTTCTATAAAAATAGCAAACTATTATTATTGAAAACAACTGGTAAGTCAATAAAAAGAAATATTATTTCAGCATAGAATTACAATGTTTAAAATGCAAAGAAATACATATAAGTATAGTATATATTTTCATCACGAACTAGAATGTTAACATGCTAGAAACATGGAGGAAGTCCAGTTTATTTGAAAACAAAAATAATTACCTTCACATAGAGTCAAATGATACAGTGGCAGCTATATTGTAGAATGAAGAGTTTTTATATTTAATATATACTTACATATTTTATTTTAAATTTATACATAAAATAGATAGTTATATTTTATATTTATATTTCAGTCTTTATACTTATTTTCTTATTTATTTCCATTTTCTTTTACTTTTTAAAATCTTAGGCAATTTAGTTTTGGAAAATAAAAGGATTAAATACCCCTACTTGTCACTAGATGGCGGTAACTCTAGGATGGGTCTCGCAGTAAAGCAGTGAAATGGAAAGTTTTGTTTGCTTGCACCAAAGATAAAGGAATGGCACCTCACTCCAGTACTCTTGCCTGGAAAATCCCATGGATGGAGGAGCCTAGAGAGCTGCAGTCCATGGGGTCGCTGAGGGTTGGCCACAACTGAGCGACTTCACTTTCACTTTTCACTTTCATGCGTTGGAGAAGGAAATGGCAACCCACTCCAGTGTTCTTGCCTGGAGAATCCCAGGGATGGGGGAGCCTGGTGGGCTTCCATCTATGGGGTCGCACAGAGTCGGACACGACTGAAGTGACTTAGCAGTAGCAGTACTAGCAGGTGGTTATCCATGATTAAGATTTTAGTGGTAGTGGTAGAATGAGTGTCTGTGGGAGAAGGGAAGATGGAGGTGGGGTGTGTGTGTGTGTATGTGTGAATGTTTTTGTGTTAAAGACATTGCCCATGGCTTATAAGAGAATTGTAACTCTGTTTTAGGTTACTTTCTTGCATATATATGATATGAAAAGCAAATAAGGAATTAGAAAAAGATAACTTCATATGATAAAATATAGAACATTTTCATACAGTACTCTTTTACATAGACATTTAGTATTTATATTCCAAACAGGATGATTTACAAGTCATTGTTAATGATGACAGCGGGACATCATTTTTATTTATTTTTTTAATTTTTACTTTATATTGGGGCATAGTTCATTAAGAACACTATGTTGGTTCAGATGCACAGCAAAATGATTCAGTCACACACATACACATATCTCTTGTTTTTCTGATCCTTTTCCTATTAGGTCACTACAGACTATTGAGCAGAGTTCCCCTGCTACACAGTAGGTCCTTGTTGGTCATCTATTTCAAATATAGCAGTGTGTACATGTCAGTCTTAAACTCCCAATCTATCTCAACCTCTCCCACACCCTTCTCACTGGCAAACAAAATCTCCTTCTCAAAGTCTGTGAGTCTGTTTCTGTTTTGCAAGTAAGCTCAACTGTATGTTTTCTTAAATTCCACATACAAGTGGCACATGACATTTCTCTTTTCTCTACCTGACTTACTTAGCATGACAATCTCCAGGGTCATCCATGCCACTGTAAATGGCATTATAGGACATCGTTTTTATATAAGAGCAGGTCATATCTTCCACTTGACATTTTCTGTCTTTTTAGACATTTTGGACTCAAAATGCATCCATTTGGCTCTATATTTTAGGTAGAGAGTTTAGGTAAATTATTTGAATATACATTTTAAACTCAGTTTTAAATGAATTTTTGAGACTCTTTGTGATAAGTGCTAACAATGAGAATTTATACTTTGTATGAAGATCCATCCCAGGACAATATAGACAAGTGTGATTTGCCATAGAATGGCCTCATGGTGAGAAATTTTAGTGAGTAGCATGATGAATAGCAGTTCATCCTTAGAACAAAACTTTTCAGAAGTCAGTACCCAGATAGGATACAAACATCAGTTTACATTAAAGGGCATCTGGTTCTTTGATCAACCATCAGTTATCAGTGAAAAATTTCCTTTGGGGGCACTCAAATTTCTTACTCCAGCCATAAAATTACATTGTGACTTGACATCCTGACAGTTGGAAACAGTTGCATAGAATGTGGAATGTGACATGTTCAAAGAAGAGAAGAGATCAAATTCCTTACTGGAGAAAATCAAAGGCTGATTAGCTCTTACAAAGCATGGTGAAACCTGTTGAAGCTTCTGACTGAAGAAAGAGAATTTCAGACAGAGGAGAACTTTGTATTCTTTTAAGCAACTGTTTTTGCACAACTGTTGCTGTGTTTACACCTGTNAGAACTGCAGTTAGCTGTTGCTACTGGAAAGTAGGCCATTCAGCAAGGGGGTAGACAGATAAGCATTGGCTAAGAGATACCCATGTTGGAAAAGACCCTGATGCTGGGAAAGACTGAAGGCAAAAGTTGAAGGGGGCAGCAGAGGACAAGATGGTTAGATAGCGTCACCAACTTTAAAGGCATGAATTTGAGAAAACTCTGGAAGATAGTGACAGACAGGGGAGCCTGGCATGACCCCTGCAGTCCACGGGGTCTCAGAGTCAGACATGACTTAGTGACTGAACAACAGCAACAACCGCTCTACCCTTAGCATTTACCCAGGGCCTGAATTATAGTGATACAGTTGTCACATCTGACGAGTGAAAACATAGGGCAAACAGTTAAATCTGAACCCTTTCTTACCTTGGCTGCTAGAGATGTCCACCTTCACCCCACTGGCAAGTTTCCCTAATGGAATCAGAGAATATAAAAGGTAAATGTTCAAGTGTAGGGGGAAAGTTGGGACAGAATCACAGATAAACCGATGTCTTCTCTTCTGTCTAACCTAGACATGAGCAGAGAGGAGGGAAAGAATGTCTGAGGGTTATTCCAGAAAGGATAGTGGTCATTTTCCTGCCTGGTTGGATACTTGGTACAGGGAAACGGCAACATTCCCAGATAGATTAGAAGATCCAAGAATAGAGGGGATTTATGTCCAGGCTTCCATCCAGTTCCCTGGGAAACTGAATAAATCAGCTACTGCTGTGTAATGAACACCACAGAATCTTGGTATATAACACTAGGCATTTATCTTTGGTCACAAGTTTGCAGGTTGGTTTTGCTGCCTGTTTCAGGCTGTAAGTCTCCCCCATGTACCCTCTTTGAGGGTCAGGCAGGAGGGTAGTGACATCTTATGAATCTACCAGGGAGGTAAG
>SJYV01027312.1:0-11741 GCA_006410875.1 Neotragus pygmaeus
CATCCACAGCTGGGTATAGTTTTTGCTTTGGCTCCATCCCTTCATTCTTTCAGGAGTTATTTCTCCCTGATCTCCAGTAGTGTGTTTGGCACCTACCGATCTGGGGAGTTCCTCTTTCAGTATCCTATCATTTTGCCTTTTCATACTGTTCATGGGGTTCTCAAGGCAAGAATGAATACTGAAGTGGTTTGCCATTCCCTTCTCCAGTGGACCACGTTCTGTCAGACCTCTCCACCATGACCCACCCATCTTGGGTTGCCTCGCGGGCATGGCTTAGTTTCATTGAGGTAGACAAGGCTGCAGTCCTAGTATGATTAGATTGACTAGTTTTCTGTGAGTATGGTTTCAGTTTGTCTGCCCTCTGATGCCCTCTTGCAACACCTACCATCTTACTTGGGTTTCTCTTACCTTGGGCATGGGGGTATCTCTTCATAGCTGCTCCAGCAAAGCACAGCCGCTGTTCCTTACCTTGGATGAAGGGTATCTCCTCACTGCCGCCCTTCCTGACCTTCATCATGAAATAGCTCCTCTAGGCCCTCCTGCGCCCACGCAGCCAGCGCTCCTTGGACGTGGGGTTGCTCCTCCCTGGCCGCCGCCCCTGGCCTCGGACACGGGGTGGCTTCTCCCGGCCGCCACCCCTGACCTCGGATGCGGGGTAGCTCTTCTTGGCCGTTCCTGTGCCGTTGCAGCCTGGCACTCTTGGCCGCTGCCCCTGACCTCAGATGTGGGGTAGCTCCTCTCGGCCGCACTTAATGCACTGGTCACAGCCACCCGCGCTTACTTACACAACATAAATGTAAATCGCAAAGTTTGTAAATACAGTATAACTGCTATGTAAACCAGTTCATGGCAAATTCAAGTTTTACTTTTTGGAACTTTCTGCAAATTAAATATATTTTTCATCTGCAGTTGTTGAATCTGCTAATGCAGAACCATGGAAAGAGAGGGCTGACTTTTATTTTAGAGAGTGTGATATGATTGAATATATATCATTGAAAAAAATCCCATTGTTAATACTGTGATTCAGCAATTCATAGTCTGCATCTAACTCCAGTTCCAGTTTCCCTACAAGAACTGAATGACTGTCATCATGCAAGTGCATCATTGGCTGTCTCCCATCAAACACAAGTGTTCATGAAAATTCAGCTAATAAATTCTTCTCTCCCTTGATATGGAAAAACAAAAGGCCCCCACGTGATTTATTTGCCTGCCAGGAGGCTTTCAGGGCCTGTGTCCATTTGATCTGAAGAGTAAGACTTAAAGGTCCTAGATGTATTCTCACTGAAAAACAACAGTGCTTCTTGTGGGGGAAATACATGTACATGGTAAAATGTTAAAACAGTATTTAAGGCAGGGATTTTTAAACTGAAGAATTCAGATGTCTGAATCTGGATGGGAAGAGTTACATCTCCCCCTCCTCCCCCACTACTGTACTCTATCTGAAATTTAATGTTTCCTTTCATTATGAATGTTGGCAACAAAGTACAGAAATATTAGCAGTACCACAACTTTCTTGCTAATAGAAATCACAGAGATTCCATAGTTATTGCAGCTATTTCAAAATTCCATTGATATTCACCACCACAAAATCATGGTGGGTTTTATTTTTTAATTTTGGCCATGTCACATGGCTTGGAGGATCTTCATTCCCTGACCAGGGGTTGAACCCAGGCCCATCCATGGCAGTGAAAGTGCAGAGTCTTAATCACTGGACCACCAGGGAATTCCCTCACAGTGGTTTTTAGTCCTACCACTACATCTCAATGTATTAATAGAGCTATATATAAAACAATTAACTATTTTGATTACTCAATTTCAGTATAATTGATGTTCTTTGTAGTTCTATGTATTCATTTAAAATGAACATTCTTTTCAGAATTTTATTCAAGATTTTCAGAATTTATAGCCCTTATTTAGAGTGTTTTAAATGTGGTTTTAAAGCAGTTTCATCTGATGCCTACTATTTTGATCATCCCTCTGTATCATATCTATGTATTCTCGGGAGTGGGCAGCCTTTAGTCTGCTCAGTGGGGAATACTGCATGGAAGCACAGGTGGGCAGAAATGTCTAAAATGGGAAACTTCATTCTAAGGTGAACTGCTGCTATGTGGCATAATGCGGGTATGTCAAATGCAGCCGAGAGAAAACACAGTGTGTTCAAAAAACTCACTTAATAATCACACAGTTGTACTCGCAAACTTTGATTTTTGAAGTAGTATAGTATTTATAATATTTATATACCTTTTTATGTCATAAAAGTGGCATTAGAAAATGTAGATTCCCAGAACATTGACCCTGGAGAGGACTGTCATAACGTAACCCATACATCTGAGGATTAAGGAATGTTTTTAGGCTGACATCCCTCCCTGGTTTTTTTTTTTTTTTTGGCCTGTGGCTTGTGAGATCTTAGTTCTTTGACTAGGGATCAAACCCAGGCCCTGGCAGTGAAAGCTCTGAGTCCTAACCACTGAATCGCCAGGGAACGCCAACATTTTTCCCTTTAATCAGCAGTTGGTGAATGGCTACTGTTTAGTACAAAAACCTGACAGAACTGAGTGTTTTTTCCTTCCAACAAATGTTTATTTAAAAAGAAAGGAGTTAATGTTGAATGGCCATAATGTTGAATGTGCCATGTGCTACGTTATGACAGTGGAGCTAATAACAACTGTCCTGGCAGATCAATGTTGGCTACCTTATAAAACAAGTGTCTAGGAACTTATTTTATGATTTTCATATGCTAATCCATCTATTCAATATCCAATTCAGTCTGAATTGTATGAGCTGATATTTGACTTTTCTAGAGAACCTTTCTAAATTAACTTATGGGATATACTGAGAATCAGATAAAGCAGTTCTTGGGGAAGGGACTAAAAGGTTTAAAAGGAGTCTGCTTGACTTATCTTAGAGAACTACCAACTAAATACCTACTGTTGTGCACACCAACCTTTACCCACCTGATTTTGTACCCACAAACCCACAATGACAGAGTTCATAAGATACAATGATTATTCCACACCTTTTAAAGAAATAATGTATAAAACATATGTAGTCTTTCATACAATTTTATTTTCTCCCTTCAACCATTATAATATGATACCCAAATTTTGTCTTTACTGGAGGGTCTGTAAACACAGGCTTATCCAGCACACTTATAGGCAAGGCGAATGCTGCTTCTTGAAATGGTCCTACCATGGACCCTCTGGTCATCCAACCCAAGTCACCCTGGAAAATCCAAAAGATATGTGATATCAAGTGGCCCCAAAGAGGGAACAGTTCTATTGTAGCTTGAAAATTTCCCAACATGAATGCTAAGGTTCCTAGGTTTATTCATCTGGGCTAGAGAGAAGACGACTCAATGAGCACAAAATGGGGAAGAGGCCCAACCCTGGGCTGCACACACAAGCACTCACAATGTTGCTGGGTGTCTACTCTGTGCTTAGTCACTCAGTGGTGTCTGACTCTGCGAGCCCATGGACTGTAGCCTCCAGGCTCCTCTGTCCATGGAATTCTCCAGGCAAGAATACTGGAGTGGGTTGCTGGCTGCCCTCCTCAGGGGAACTTCCCAACCCAGCAATCAAATCCAGGTCTCTCTCATTACAGGCGGATTCTTTACCATCTGAGCCACCAGAGAAGCCCTAGGTATCTGTTAGCTGTGTAAATTTTATTATGCCAATGTTTAGACAAAGGTGACCTGTATTCAACTGTTCACAAGTTGGACATTTCTGCTTTTAAGATCTTTAAGATATGCCTAAAACTAATGGCAAAACAAAAATAATCCCTACTGCTGTGTGTCCTCCATGAGAGACATTTTAAATGATGAATGCACCATACCCCTTGCCTGGCTTTATCTTCACTATATTGTGCAGCCACTTCATTGAATTTCATTCCAGACTTTAACTTTTCCATGGCTTCCAAGATTTTTCCATGTTTTTCACACAGAATGTGTCTGACCTACAAGGAAAAAACATGTTCATGTAATATCTGGAGACCCAAACGATTTCTTTCCTCACAATAAAGCAGTCACATCAGGATTACCCCCATACTAGTGGAAAACAAACAAACGCATTCACTCATGGCAATGGAAAATCCTGGAAGTCTGCCCAAGTGGGCAATAGCCCAATGGGGCAAAAACCCATTTCCTGTATAAGACAGTATCATAGAACCCAGATTTAGATGGAAAATGGGCACTTGGCTGAGGAATGCTCCCATCCTTTACCATGTACCTCAATGGTAACAGGAGGAGGAAAGATGATAATGGTTGAGAGCTGGAGTCAAATCCCCACTGTCCTGTATGGTCTTAAGCATGTTTTAAATCTCTAAATGTTTTCCCATTTGTGCACTAAAATAACAGTAACTGTTGTGAAGACTGAGATAATGCAACTAGCACTCAATAAAGGTTACCTATTAATTTATCAGAGGTAGAATGATATGAAAAAAACCCACAAAGAAACACTTTTTACCAAAAGAGGCCAATTGCATAAAGCCCCTCCACAATTTAACACTTAGAAAAAGAATCATACGTTGAAGATTAAGAATACTCAACCCTAAAAAAGTATTCAAATGTAACTTATGTTTATATAAAGTCATGTTTTTTAAAAAAATCACTGTATCCTTAGAAATGCTTTTGTCAAGATAGGTTTTATAGGATTTCCCATTTCTCACTCAAATAGAATCCATTATTCATTTCTTATTATACACTAGGGTAGGGCCTAAAGATGTCTCTGTTATAAATTTAGGGATAGACAAACCATGTCCTCGGGGTTCAGTTAGTAAAACTTGGAATGACAGAATCGTGGACTGGAGGAGCTACACAGAAGACAGACACAGCAAAGAAAAGAATGTGTCAAAAAGCAGGGCTCAGAGAGGCAAACTTCTATAGAATGTGTCCAGCACTGCCTAGGGGAGACAGGGACAATCTGGACACTAGAGAGATTCATGTTGGGGGATAAGGATGGTTCCTCAGACCTCATCTTAGCCTGACTAAAACTGCTTCTCCACTGTTTCCCTCTTTCTACTTCTACATTCACAAAGCAAACCTGGTTCAATGACTGGGAAAGTGCACACAGCATTTGTGATCACAGGAAGGCGATCCCATTTACCACTTTATAAATGAATAAGCAAGTATTCTGGTTTTACAGTTTGACGGGTTAGACATAATGAGTCTGTAGTACCTGTGGAGTATGCAAGTGTGACTGACCAACTGGCAACTGTATGAGACTGATATCTTAGAAGAGAGCCAAGGGTCTTTCCTGGCAGCCCAGTGGTTAAGACTCCATGCTGCCAATGCAGGGGGCCTGGGTTCGATCCCTGGTCGGGGAACTAAGATCCTTCATGCCTGGTGGTGCAGACAAAAGATTAGAAAAAAGAGCCAAGCTCCAGAGAGAATGTGGGAGTGATGAGCATGGAGGTAGCAGCTGATGCTATGGGAGGTGATGGATCACCCAAGGAGGCTACACAGAATGAGAAGTACACAGAATGAGAAGAAGAGGAAAGTACACTTAAGACTCATCGGTGGAGAATACTGGTGTTTAATAAGCAAAGAAAGAAGCTCAACAAGCATAATAAAAAGATCCAGACAGGTAGAGAAAGATGTGTTAACAGAAATCAAGACAAAAGAAAGTTTCAAGGAGGAAATGGGCAACAGGGTTAAATGCTGCAGAATGATGAGGATCCAGGTCCTTATAATGAAGAATTACATTTTCTTACGAATTATTACACTGTTATAATTGTTATTACAATTATAACAATATTTCAGTTATTGAGTACTTAATACTAACTGTGCTAAGTGCTTTACATGCGTGATCTCGTGAAATCTTCACACCAACCCTGCGAGACTGAATCAGTGTTTCTCAACCTTGGCACATGTCAGAATCACCCCAAGAGCTTCTAAAAAATATACCAAGATCTAGTCCCCACCCCTAGAGACTGTGAGGCAGCTGGTCTGGGGTAGATCCCTAGGCATGGAGACTTTCAGAAGCTCTCCAGGTGAAGTTGATGTATACCAGGGTTGAGAACCACTGGACGAAGCTGTCTGCTGATTGACTGGAGGAGGGTGGTGGATGGCTTGAGGCGAGTGGCAAGGGATCTCCGTGCAGTTCTGATGGCCCAGCTCAGGGTAGAGACCAGGAATCAGTGGCCCCAACCCCCGAGGCTATGTGACTCTCCAGTGGGCCCCAGCAGTTCTGGGTTTGAGTGTAAAGAGAGGAGATCACTGGATTGATTCTGAGTTGTGGTCTGGCAGATAGACACAGTAGATCACCAAAAGGAAAGGAGTCAGGGCTCCATGATCCATCTAATTTCCAGCCTATAAGACATACAGGGCTCAGAGAACAGACACAAAGCCTGGGAGAAGGTGAAGTGAACAGGGCAGGCTAGAGGGCCTAGAGGTCTGCATGGAGAGGAACAGAACAGGATTGGGGGAGGTGGGAAACAACAGGAAGGAAGGAAGCTGTGATCGGAAGGTAGGTTTCAGAATCTGGGCAGCTCTAGTGACATAGGGCAGAGCTGGGTTCAAGAGTGCGGTCTAGAGCAGAATGGCAGGTGTGGAAGGAGCCTAGACCCTAAAAGGCTGAAGGGTTTGGGGTCCCTCTGCTACTGGGGCCTTCACAAACACTGGAGACAAACCAGTCCCCTAGCAGGTGAAAAGTTCAACACACGACTTTCATGTGTCCATGGAACACTACTCAGTAATACAAAGAACAGACTGTGGATACACACAAGTGGAATGAAATCTCCAGAGGTTTATGGTGAGTGAAAATAGCCAATCCTGAAAGGCTACACACTGTATCATCCCACTTATATAGAAAATATAAAATTATAGAAATGGAGAAGAGATTAGCTGCTGCTCTGAGGTCATGGAGGGTAGGGGATCCAGGGGGTAAGTGGGTATGGCTATAAAAGGGCAACAGGAGGGATGATGGAAATGTCTGGATCTTGATTGTAGCAACATCAATCTCCTAGTTGTGCTACTGTACTAAGGTTGTGTAAGATGTTACCATTGGGAAAACAGGGTAAAAGGTATAGTGCTAAGTCATTTCAGTTGTGTCTGACTCTTTGCGACCCTATGGACTGTGGCCCGCCAGCCTTCTCTGTCCATGGCATTATCCAGGAATACTGGAGTGGGTTACCATGCCCTCCCCCAGGGGATCTTCCTAACCCAGGGACTGAAACCATGTCTATTACATCTCCTGCACTAGCAGGCGGGTTCTTTACCACTAGCACCATCTGGAAACCCGCTGATAAAAGGCACATGTACATGTATAAAAAGTACATCTATCCTACAACTGATTGTGAGTCTAAAATTATTTCAAAAGGAAAAGTTTAACAAAAGAGTTTAACCTTAACTGACTTTCCTAGCTAACTGATGCTTTCAAACTGGTGTTGGAGAAGACTCTTGAGAGTCCCTTGGACAGCAAGGAAATCAACCCTGAATATTCATTGGAAGGACTGATGCTGAAGCTGAAGCTCAAATACTCTGGCCACCTTATGCAAAGAGCCAACTCATTGGAAAAGACCCTGATGCTGGAAAAGATTGAGGGCAGGAGAAGGAGGGGGTGACTGAGGATGAAATGGTTGAATACCATCACAGACTCAATGGATATGAATTTGAGCAAATTCTGAGAGATGGTGATAGGGAAGCCTGGCATGCAGTCCATGGGGTCACAGAGTCGGACAGGACTGAGCGACTGAACAACAACCACCTTTCCATATACCTCAAATATAGCCACACTGAACTTATTTTTGTCTCCAGAAAGGGCAAGATGCCTCTTTAAAGCCACTTCAGCTGGATGCCTGGACAAAGTAGGTGGCTTGCATTTAGGCACCATGTTTTATGAAAATTATCTTTGGATACCAGAATCCCACTTCATATGGTGGGATGTTCATATAAGAATGAAGGTCAACTATATATGAAAAGCAAATTCACATCTCCCATCTCTCTATCTTTCCATGGGTTCACTGAGTAGAAAAGTGGGCAGAATGGCCCCGTTTACATGCGCTCTTTTTTTTGGCTGCATACGTAGAGGTGCATTTATATGCTACAAGTCCACTATAGCTCTTCTCATATAGCAATTAAATTTATTTCTTTACCTAACTGCTCCCAACTAGACTGTAATAACAGGGACCATCTCTTACCTGTTTTTTTTAATACCCAGAATTTACTACACTGCTTGGCACAGAACAGATGTCACTAAATCCTTAAGGAATGAATGAATCAAAGTATGGAATCCCACATCCTGACTGAAACATGGAAATTGCCTTTTTATGTAGCGTTAAACAGTATAATTCTATTTCAGATTATATTTTCCCAGGGCAGACATACCTCTTGCACTATGTCAAGAACTTCAAGTAATTATTTGCAATTGTCTCCCACCTTAATTTTCACAGTCAGGGCTCTGGCTTGTAGCTCACCAGTGGGGAAGCTGTCTAATGAGACTCATGCCTTTGCCTGCTCATCTCAGCTCTTGGTTTTGTCAAGTAGTATTTCATTCTGAGAAATAACTCATTCACTTACTTGCAAAGACTTATATAGTTTAAGGAAAAATACTAGAGTATGAAGAATTTCTGGATGTCTGAGAAAACATTTAAGAAATATTTAAAAGGAATTACTTTTCATAAGTGAGTGATCTATTATTTTCCACTTTTGTGTTATCTTTTTTTTTAACTTTTTTATTTTTTTTACTTTACAATACTGTATTGGTTTTGCCATACATTGAAAAATATGGAACGCTTCACGAATTTGCATTTCATCCTTGTGCAGGGGCCATGCTAATCTTCTCTGTATCATTCCAATTTTAGTATATGTGCTGCCGAAGCGAGCACCACTTTTGTGTTATCTTGATCTTCTGTCAGTATTAGGCTAGCCTTAGGATGAGTTAAGCATGCTGTCTTTTCCTTTTATGTGTACCAAAATAACAGATGTATATGTTATTTATATTTAAAATGAAAAAAAAAAAAGGAAAGAGTAACTCACCTTTACTGCATTGCCACCACCTTTGGGACCTTGAGCCTTCTTCTCAGAACTTTCACTCCCAGAGGCTGCGTTTCCTTTAGAGAAGAGATGACAAGTATTTAAACTACACTTTCACCTTATTATTCAACACAATAGGAGTTGATACTTCCATCATAGCACCAAGCTTCAAAAAAGAACTCTGTAGACACTTTACATCAAGCTAAATTAACCTGTAACATACCTCTTAAAACAAGAAATTTGTGCCGTACAAAAACCCTTCATGGAAAATGGATACACAAGTGAGTGCTAATAGTTGAATGGGAGCACCAAAAACCTGACCTGGATTCTCTAGACCCAGTTTGAAATCCTATCTTCTAAGAGCAAACTCTGGAGCTCTTGTGAGATTTCTAATAAGCATTGCAGCTATGTACTTGGATACTTACAATTATAGTAGGTAAAATGTCCAAGAATATATTTTAAATAAAGATCAAATTTCCTACCACCCATATTTGGCTAAAGAATACATTCATGCCCAAACTCCTGGAGTCAATGACATTGCCTATTGATAACCTTCCTAAGAAGTTATCAATATTCAGACTAACACAATGGGCAGTATTTTACATTTTATTACTGTCATTTGGCTACTATGCCAGTTTCTGTTTTGATGGCAGCATATTTACTTTTAGAGGCTGATGTTCCTAAGAACTATTGTTGGTTTAAGTGTTCAGTTCATAAACATTTTCTAAGGAACTAAGTTCCAGGCACTGGAGATACAAAGATGAACAAGCCATGGCATAATACCTTCCTTCAGGGGGCTCATATACTACTAGGGAAGATCGTTATGTAAAATTATGTAAAAGATCATTTCAGGAGAATGAGCTATGCTGTAGACATAGGGGACTGTGGAAGCACAGAGGTATATTTTAGCCAGTTAGAGGTTTCCTGGATGAGTAGGAGCTAAAGAGGCAAAGACAGGACAAAGGTGAGGAGAATTCCAGGGTAGGGGAACAGTGTAGTTATTTGGGGGAAACTACAGACGAAGCCAAATCTGAAGTGGGAGGGCTGTGAGATGAACCCAGGGGAGGTGGCTGAGGGTTAGGGCATGAGAGCCTTTGGGCTCCATTAAGGAACTTGGAATTTATCCTAGAAGTAATAGGGATCCATTGAAATTTTATTCAGGAGACTCCATCCTGTCTTAGGAGCCCCAATACTGAGTACCCAAAAGTTGTTCAATAAATGTTCCAGAAAACTGAATATCCAAAATGCCAACCACCAAATGCCTAAAAAAATGTTACTGCCAAAGGAGTTTTATTACACTAAACTTATTTTCTCTAGAACAGTGATGCCTTCCGGTCATCCCACCCTCTGCCCCAATGGATGCTATCATCTTCTGAATGCCTCTTCACTCCCTCTGACTGAGGACTCTGGCAGCAACTTCAGGCTTCCTTTCCACCCCCACTACTGCCCTAATCTTGGATGACTTCACTATCTATTCAGAGGAACCATCCAACAGCCTAACCTCTCATTTCTAGACCTCCCTCCCAAATACCCATGCCTTTTACTCCAGGCCACCTGTTCCCAGGGGCACGTGATGAAACTGTACCACTCACAACTAATTCAACCTCTGGCTACAACTTTCTGTTCTTCCAGCCTTCTCATACCTCATTCCCACAACACAGGTTCTTTAATGTCACAGAACCACCTCCTCCTTTCCCCCATTCAGTTCCTTTATCCTCCTATGTTATCAGACTTCTCCTTCCCTTCCCAGTCTGGATCCCATGCTTGATCATCTGAACCATGTCCCTAGTGGCACTCTTAATTCCCTTGTGTTGCTTTCCTTCTATTATCATTGTCCAACAAAACCTCAACCTTGGCTACAGGTTATACTTAGCTCGTCTCAATCCTGTATTGTGCCAGTTATATGGTACTAGGTAAATCATGACTAAGCAGACTGTGTCCTATACAAATTCATGGCCTTCAATCTTAAGCTCTCAGCCCTAAGGGAAATTCTTTTTTAAGTGTTTCATCCCCTCTTACCACCCCAATGACTATTCCAAACGCTTACCACTGTCCTCAAGACCCCTACTCAGTACTTGTCCTGCTGTTTTAAAAACTACCCCTGCCTTCCACTTTTTACCACCACATCCATCTTCATCTCTGTGACGTCAAGCTTAAGATGTCCCTTCTCCTTCTCAAAGTCAACTAACTGCTCTACCTCTTTTTTTTTTTTTTACCAAATTTCACTTCCCTGTAGCTTTACCTAACTAATGGATCCTTCATGACAGCCTCACTCCCAAGTTTTGCCCATTCGGAAGAAACTAACAAAATCAAACTTTCTTGTAATCCTTTCTCCTCTTCTATCCACCATCTAATCCCCATGCTTTTAAATCAAAACTGAAGTCCGTATCGATTGTTTCTAACTTATCACTTCCTGGTCAGTCCTCTAGTCACTGGCAACCCGCTGCCTCCGCCCCGGACCCCGGCGGTCTGCTCCCTCCGCCTTGCTCCTCACCCAACCCCATTTCTTCTTGGTTTCTCTGGCTGCTCTACCTTTTCCCCCCTTTCCAGAACCGCTTTTTCCTTTCGGGGGCATTTCCAAAATCTGCCGCTGAGCTCTCAACTGCTTCGGTTGCCGCACAAAGCCCCTCAAGGCCCCACCGGTGTGTCCTAAACATATGCCAGAAAGCGGCATCGCAATTGGCCATCCTTACCGTGGCTCCGGAAGCAGGCATATCTTGGGGCAGGCCCGGTCCTTTGACTCTTGGGCCAATGGGGCTGAAGCTCGGACCGG
>SJYV01027313.1:7715-23391 GCA_006410875.1 Neotragus pygmaeus
GCAACATCATAAAGCAACATTTCCAATGTCATCGCAGACACTATAACCCACCTATGGGCCAGACTTCTATAGGTAAATATAATGAAATGGTTATATTTTGAGCAGTTTAGAGAAAGATAGACTTTGGAGTCAAAGTTCAAATCCTAGTTCTCTCACTTATACGTTTGATTACTTTGATCAAATAAGGCTTAGAATTTTCTCATCTGTACAGTAGGGGTTTTAAAGTAATACCTAAGTCTCAGGGTCACTGAGACGATTAAATGAGGGAAGGCAGGTAAAAGCACAGTATTTGACGAATAGTGTAGTCAGTAAACATCTTTTGTTTCTCATCGATTCTGAGCTTCCTTCTCCTTACGCCATAGTCCTTCTTTCTGGGGGACCTTAGGACATTCTTTCCTGCCAGCCCTTTTTAGGGATACAGTTAGGTCAGGTACAGCATTAGAATCCAAACACTGTGTGAAGGAAACACTTCTAGAGGAGTTGCTCCTTAAAATAGGGGTTTAAAAAAGGTGGGGAAAGAAAGTTAGGACCAAAAATTTAAACCCATACCAGACACAGAGTTAGTATGAAGCTAATGAAAGTTAAGTTTCAAGACTCCTCTTATGTATGACCTCTTCTAAAACCTTATACTTTATTTTGTGATAATAATTTTGAATTCTTTTTCTTAAACATGGCTCTTAAATTTGTATACACTTTGGGCCCACTGAAACCTGGAACTGCTTGTGTCTAATGAATATGCTCTGAGCCCATCTGATAGCAGGGGTGACCTGAAGCTGCGGATCATGGGGCTAGTCTGTGATGCGTGCCTTTCTTTCATCTTTTCCCAGTGAGTCCCAGGACTGGTTAGAGGTCAGGGTTAAGGCTTGCTTCTTGGAAGAAAAGCTATGACAAACCTAGACAGCCTATCAAAAAGCAGATATTATCTTTACCGACAAAGGTCAGTATAGTCAAAACTACGGTTTTGTCAGTAGTCATGTATGGATGTGAGAGTTGGACCATAAGGAAGGCTGAGCACTGAAGAACTGAGGCTTTTGAACTGTGGTGTTGGAGAAGACTTTTGAGAGTGCCCTGGACCAAAAAAAAATCAAACCAGTCTATATTTAAGGAAATCAGTCCTGATTATTCATTGGAAGGGCTGATGCTGAAGCTCCAATAGTTCAGCACTCTGATGTGAAGAGCTAATTCATTAGAAAAGACCCTGATCCTGGGAAAGATTGAAGCAGGAGAAAGGGGTGACAGAGGATGAGATGGTTGGATGGCATCACTGACTCGATGGACATGAGTTTGAGCAAGCTCCAGGAGAGGGTGATGGACAGGGAAGCCTGGCATGCTGCAGTCCATTGGGGTGCAAAGAGTTGGACACAACTGAGCAACTGAACAACAGGGTTAAAGCTACACCTGCAGGTGGGGTCGAGACATTCTTCTTTTCATTCCTTAATGAAAAGAGCCAACCAGTTGTTTCAGGAAGGAGGCCTATTCTGATCAAGCTGAGAATTAATGGTAATTCTGCAGAGACTTAAGAGTTCAGTAAGAGAAATGAGACGTTATGAAATAGGTGCACTAAGGCATTTAATCAGTGTTGTTCAAAGGTGGTCCAGCCCAGCTCTGATGGGATGGGCTGACCAACACTCAAGAATAATTGAAAAAGCTAGAAAAAAATAGAGGGAAAAAAATGTTTGAGGCACTAGAAATCTGCTGACATAGCCAGGACTTGAGGGAAAGGTACTTACTGAAGTGATTTCCAAGTTTCTACACATTGCTCTGTGCCTAGGGGTATGCAGTGAATGGGTATTCTGTCCAAATTTTAGGTTGAAATTCTAACTTGCACTGTGACGGTTATTTGGATGTGTGGCATTTGGGAAATAATTAACTTATGAGGGTGGATCCTTTATAGATGGGATTTTTGTTGTTAGTTGCTTAGTCATGTCTGACTCTTGTGATCCCATGGATTGTAGCCCGCCAGGCTCCTCTGTCCATGGGATTTTCCAGGCAAGAAGACTGGAGTGGGTTGCCATTTCCTTTTCTAGGGGATCTTCCCAACCCAGGGATCGAACCTGCGTTTCCTACATTGGCAGACAGATTCTTGACCACTGAACTACCTGGGAAATCCATGGATGGGATTACTGCCCTTTTAAAGGGGACTCCAGAGAATATTCTTACCCTCTTTCCAACACGTGAGGTCAGAGAAAAGACAGTACTTTACAAACCAGGGAGTAGGCTCTCATCAACCTGAATCTGCCAGCTTCATCTTAGACTCCTCAGACTCAAGAACTGAGAAATGTTGCTTATGCCACCCAGTTTATGGTATTTTTGTTAAAGCAACCCAAATGGAAAAAGACATGGCATTTGGCAATTCTCAGTGCAGGGCAAATGGCTGAGAAGTTGGCAGTAATGTGACGGGGGTGTGAAGATAAAAACTGGAGTTTGAAGCTGCCCAGGTAATGGACATGCAGAATCAAGATCCCAGAGAAGTGGGGTGCAAAAGTGTGACTCCAACATCAGCATGAGTTTTCTTCAAGTTATTTACTGATTAAGGTGTGTAGGCAAGAGGCTTAGGGCCAAATAGAAAGTGATTGGAAAAGCAAAGCGGAATTTTTTGACCATTTCATAATGCCATGGAGACCAATACTGAATTCAGAACCTATCCAAAAGTACTGATCCCCCAGAAAAATCTCAGACTCTCAACTGGAACCTCTACATGGCTATATCCTAGGAATGACAGTGAATCAGAGCTGACCTTCCCAAAGACAGCACACCAGTCTGGGAGAGGTGTGGCCCTTTTGGATGGAGGTGATCTGTCTCAGGGCTGCCTGTGAGAGGAGAGCAGGAAGAAAGCATTCCCTCTCTGCAGGAAGAAAGCATCATCCAAGGCCTGTGGGATGTTTCACACACAGTGTCAGACCATAAGAGAATGTATTCTTAACAAATTAATAGCATGGGAAAAGTTAAATAATAAAAAATACTTTATACACCCAAAGGAAGGCAAGAAAGATGAAACGTAAACTAAAAACACAGGAGAGTAAAATGGTTAAAATAAACCCCAATATACCATCAATTATATAAAATTAAATAATTACATAGTTGCTTACAAAAGAAAAAATTAAAGACAAAGAAAGATTGAGAAGGAGGATGGCTTTTAAAAAGATATGGAGTGGAAAACCTAACCTGAGGTAAACTGGTGTCATTAAATTAATATGAGAAGGTAGACCTTAGGGCAAGAAGCATTATTAGAGTTAGAGGCGCATTTTCTCATGATAAAACAGGGTTGATCAAGAAAGTATAAGATTTTTGACTGTTGTTCAGTCATTAAGTCGTGTCTGACTCTCTGACCATACAGACTGCAGCACACCAGGTTCCTTTGTCCTCCACAGCTTTCCTTCCAAGGGGCAAGCATATCTTTTTGCCTTTTCAAATTGTTCACTGGGTTCTTATGGCTATGATACTGGAGTGGGCTGTCACTTCCTCTTCAAGTGGACCCCATTTTGTCAGAACTCTTCACTGTGACCCATCCATCTTGGATGGCCCTGAATGGCAAAGCTTCATTTGAGTTATGCAAGCCCCTTTGCCACGACAAGGCTGCGATCCATGAAGGGGACAATACATCAAGGAACAGCTGACAGAATACAAGGAGAAATAAATAAGCTCACAGAGTATCCCAGCCCGCTCTCAGGGGATGTGTCAAGAATGCCAGGCTGCACTTCACTCAGGCCATTTCCCAGGAGGGTTGAGTGTGCAGCAAAAACACTTTGAGGGATGAGGACATGTCTCCCTCTGGGACTACGAACGGGTTTGCTTGCTGCTTACTGTAAAAGTAGGGGGTTCCCCACTGTTCCTCTCCTATAACATAACCTGTGACTAAGCAGGCACCCTTTGGGGCCTGCAGGTCACTACTGTGGGACGTGGAGAGCAAGAGGATCTGATGCAAACATGCCCATGTTGCTTGCTATTCTGTGCATGATGTAGTCTTCTGCTTCTCACCCAGAACTTTTGTGTCTTCAACTTATTATTTATAAATAGGTAAAATCAAATCCTAAACCCAACAATATATTGCTTACAACAGGAAACCGTAAATATAAAGGACCCACAAAGTTTGAGTAAGAGAATGGAAAAAAATGCCACATAAAAAGCAAACAAATGAAAGCTGGGAAAACTATAATAAATGTTAGACAAGGTAGTCTTTAAGGCAAGAAGTATATTTAAAGAAGGACATTTCTAAATAATTAAAAATCCATCCATCAAGAAGGTATAATAATTCTGTTTGTATGCTTTTAATAAGATGGTCTTAAAATACACAAAGCAAAACTTGAGAACTCAAGAAATAAACAAGTCTGTAACACACTCAGATTTTTTCTTTTTAAACACACCTCTCAGTAACTGATAAAACGAGCAGACAAAAAAAAAAAGTGAGAATATAAGGATGTGAACAAAATAATTAACAAACTTGACTTAACGGTACCTAACTACTACAAAATACACAATGTTTTCAAGGACACATGAAACATGTACCATAAAGGTCCTGACAATTCAAGGGATTGTTATCATACCATGCATGTTCTCTGACCATGGTGGAACAGAGCTAGAAATAATGGAAAGAGAAGAAGGACGCCCACATGCTTAGAAATTAAGAGACTCACTTCTTAAAAGGTGAGTTGTTTTTTTTTTAATTGAGGTGAAATTCATGTAACACAAAGTTAACCATCTTAAGGGGAACAATTAAGTAGTATTTAGTGCATTCACAATGTTGTGTAACTACCATATCTATTAAGTTCTAAAACATTTCAAAGAATATGAAAAAATGTATTAAAAAAAGTCCCAATGGAAATTAGAAAACATCTTGAAACGGATGTTAATAAAAACATATGGGATGTGTGCAATTCAGCTAGAGCTGTGCTAAAAAATTGAAAATATACATTACTTTTGACCACATAAATTTGAAAATTCAGCTTAAATGATGGACAAATACCTACAGAGAAACAACTAACCAAAACCAACACACAGCAAAAGTAGAATAGTCCTATACCATTAAATAAATTAATCTGAAATTTAAAACCTTCTCACAAAGAAATCTCCAGGCTTAGATGACATCACTTGTAAAATGTTCCAAATGCTAAAAAAAAAAGATACCACTTTTACAAAATCACTTCCAGTGAAAGAAACAGAAAATTCAACTGAATTTATGAGGTCAAAATAATCTTGATATGCAGTCTGATAAACTAATATCATCGTCGTAATTATAGAACCACCTCACATAAACACAGATGCAAGAATCCTAATAAAAGCATTAGTACCTTTGATATAGCAATTATTTTTTAAATATTAGGAATATGTTCAGTTCAGTCGCTCAGTCATGTCCGACTCTTTGCAATCCCATGGACTGCAGCATGCTGGTCTTCCCTGTCTTTCACTGTCTCCTGGAGCTTGCTCAAACTCATGTCCATCGAGTCAGTGATGCCATCCAACCATCTCATCCTCTGTTCCTCTGTTGTCCCCTTCTCCTCTTGCCTGCAATCTTTCCCAGCATCAGGGTCTTTTCCACTGAGTCAGTTCTTCCCATTAGGAGGCCAAAGTATAGGAATATGAGGTCGCTTTAATATTTGAAAAACCAATCAATATAAGAACCTCTGCTTTGGCTCATAGTAACTCATCATCTCACAATAATCAACTAGGAAACTGGACAAAATACATAAAGCAACTATTTTCAAACACTGAACAACAGGCAGCAAAGATCTGTGATCGCTGAAGGAAATGAAGTGAGCTCTGTGACTGCCTTGCCTTTTTGCCAAAAGGAACTGCCCAAACAGCAGCACATGGAAGGGGAACCCTAGGAGAAGCCCGGCAGTCTCACTGACTTCAGGATCTAAAACCCGAGGAGGCTGAGCTGGGTGGACTTTGGGGGCAGAGTCTATGAAAGCAAAGAATTATGCATAGAGAGAAAGAAGCCCAGAAGTCTGAACAGGGGTTTCCTCGAGTCTTTGGCTGAATACTCATCTGTACATATACAGGGTGAAACTCCATGAAGTCAATCAAAGAGTCTGGGCACTATAAGCTAAATATTTCCCAGAGCTCACACGAAAATCAAGGTTTAAATTTCTACCAGCTCGAGTACAGACACCTCAGTTGAACATCTGGGGCAGTGACCACGGAAAGGTCACGGTTTAGTGACAGAGCTGAAAGTAAAGCACTCTATACCTGTGCGTTCTGCTCTGTTGCTGGGTCGTGTCTGACTCTTTGTGACCCAATGGACTGTACCCGCCAGGCTCCTCTGTCCTTGGAAGTCTCCAGGCAAGAACACTGGAGTGGGTTGCCACGCCCTCCTCCAAGGAATCGTCCCAACCCAGGGATCATACAGGACTCTTCTGCACTGCAGGCAGATTCTTTACCGTCTGAGCCACCCGGGAAGCCCTGCTATACTTGCGTAACAAAGTTTAAAAACAAAAACAAAAAAAATCAACCTAGGGACCTCCTGGACGGACCAGTGGTTAAGACTCCACATTTCCACCGCTGGGGGTGAGGGTTCCATCCTCAGTCAGGTAACTAAGATCCTGCAGGACATGTGTTGTGCCCAACCCCCCAAAACCAAAACAAAAAACACAAAAATCAACCTAATACCCACAATTAACTGCCTGCTAAAACAGACTTCAACAGTCTTTACAGGAAGACAACAATATCTGAACATTAAAAAACATAGCATTTGTGATTTCTAGTATTTAACTAAAGTTATTAGGCACCTGAAGAATAATAATTTTGGCCCATGACCTGAAGAAAAAAAAAAAAAACAATAGAAAAATAAACCAGTGCAATTCACCACATTAATCCAATAAAGGAGAAAAAGCATATAATCATGTTGATGAATACAGAAAAAGTATTTGTGAGATTCCAACATCTATTCATGTTAAAAAGAAACACACTTGGCAAACTAGGGATAGAAGGAAACTCTTAAAATCTGAGTGTTATAAAGACCTATGGCAAACACTATACTTAATGGTTAAATACTGAAAGCTTTGTTTCTAAGACTGGGAGGAGATACAGATACTCACTTTGATTGCCTCCATTCAACACTATACTGGAAGTCTTCAATAGGTCAATAAGGCAAAGAGATTAAAAGAGAAATAAAAGTACAACGATTGAAGAAGAAATAAAACTACCATTATTTATATAGGAAACATGATTATATGTGTAGATAATTCAAAATAATCTATAGTCAAACTATAAGAAATAAGTGAATTCAGCAAGATTGTTACATATCATACAAGAAATAAACTGTGTTTCTATATACCAGTAACAATGAATGATAAAACATAATGATAAAATGTAGGTTTTAAAGTACCATTTACAGTATAAAAAATCAAATATAAATAAATTTAACAAAAGATGGCCAGAACCTTAATCTAGAAAATTTACAAAACATTACTGAGATTAAAGAAGGCTTAAGTAAATGGAAAGAGATGACTCATTCCTAGATGATAAAGATGTCAGCTCCTCCAAATTGGTCTATAGATTCAAATGCAACCTCAATAAAAATTCNTTGATATAGCAATTATTTTTTAAATATTAGGAATATGTTCAGTTCAGTCGCTCAGTCATGTCCGACTCTTTGCAATCCCATGGACTGCAGCATGCTGGTCTTCCCTGTCTTTCACTGTCTCCTGGAGCTTGCTCAAACTCATGTCCATCGAGTCAGTGATGCCATCCAACCATCTCATCCTCTGTTCCTCTGTTGTCCCCTTCTCCTCTTGCCTGCAATCTTTCCCAGCATCAGGGTCTTTTCCACTGAGTCAGTTCTTCCCATTAGGAGGCCAAAGTATAGGAATATGAGGTCGCTTTAATATTTGAAAAACCAATCAATATAAGAACCTCTGCTTTGGCTCATAGTAACTCATCATCTCACAATAATCAACTAGGAAACTGGACAAAATACATAAAGCAACTATTTTCAAACACTGAACAACAGGCAGCAAAGATCTGTGATCGCTGAAGGAAATGAAGTGAGCTCTGTGACTGCCTTGCCTTTTTGCCAAAAGGAACTGCCCAAACAGCAGCACATGGAAGGGGAACCCTAGGAGAAGCCCGGCAGTCTCACTGACTTCAGGATCTAAAACCCGAGGAGGCTGAGCTGGGTGGACTTTGGGGGCAGAGTCTATGAAAGCAAAGAATTATGCATAGAGAGAAAGAAGCCCAGAAGTCTGAACAGGGGTTTCCTCGAGTCTTTGGCTGAATACTCATCTGTACATATACAGGGTGAAACTCCATGAAGTCAATCAAAGAGTCTGGGCACTATAAGCTAAATATTTCCCAGAGCTCACACGAAAATCAAGGTTTAAATTTCTACCAGCTCGAGTACAGACACCTCAGTTGAACATCTGGGGCAGTGACCACGGAAAGGTCACGGTTTAGTGACAGAGCTGAAAGTAAAGCACTCTATACCTGTGCGTTCTGCTCTGTTGCTGGGTCGTGTCTGACTCTTTGTGACCCAATGGACTGTACCCGCCAGGCTCCTCTGTCCTTGGAAGTCTCCAGGCAAGAACACTGGAGTGGGTTGCCACGCCCTCCTCCAAGGAATCGTCCCAACCCAGGGATCATACAGGACTCTTCTGCACTGCAGGCAGATTCTTTACCATCTGAGCCACCCGGGAAGCCCTGCTATACTTGCGTAACAAAGTTTAAAAACAAAAACAAAAAAAATCAACCTAGGGACCTCCTGGACGGACCAGTGGTTAAGACTCCACATTTCCACCGCTGGGGGTGAGGGTTCCATCCTCAGTCAGGTAACTAAGATCCTGCAGGACATGTGTTGTGCCCAACCCCCCAAAACCAAAACAAAAAACACAAAAATCAACCTAATACCCACAATTAACTGCCTGCTAAAACAGACTTCAACAGTCTTTACAGGAAGACAACAATACCTGAACATTAAAAAACAGCATTTGTGATTTCTAGTATTTAACTAAAGTTATTAGGCACCTGAAGAATAATAATTTTGGCCCATGACCTGAAAAAAAAAAAAAAAAATCAATAGAAAAATAAACCAGTGCAATTCACCACATTAATCCAATAAAGGAGAAAAAGCATATAATCATGTTGATGAATACAGAAAAAGTATTTGTGAGATTCCAACATCTATTCATGTTAAAAAGAAACACACTTGGCAAACTAGGGATAGAAGGAAACTCTTAAAATCTGAGTGTTATAAAGACCTATGGCAAACACTATACTTAATGGTTAAATACTGAAAGCTTTGTTTCTAAGACTGGGAGGAGATACAGATACTCACTTTGATTGCCTCCATTCAACACTATACTGGAAGTCTTCAATAGGTCAATAAGGCAAAGAGATTAAAAGAGAAATAAAAGTACAACGATTGAAGAAGAAATAAAACTACCATTATTTATATAGGAAACATGATTATATGTGTAGATAATTCAAAATAATCTATAGTCAAACTATAAGAAATAAGTGAATTCAGCAAGATTGTTACATATCATACAAGAAATAAACTGTGTTTCTATATACCAGTAACAATGAATGATAAAACATAATGATAAAATGTAGGTTTTAAAGTACCATTTACAGTATAAAAAATCAAATATAAATAAATTTAACAAAAGATGGCCAGAACCTTAATCTAGAAAATTTACAAAACATTACTGAGATTAAAGAAGGCTTAAGTAAATGGAAAGAGATGACTCATTCCTAGATGATAAAGATGTCAGCTTTCCTCCAAATTGGTCTATAGATTCAAATGCAACCTCAATAAAAATTCAAGCAAGTCTTTTTTTTTTAGAATTGACAAGATGATTCTAAAGTGTATACAGAGATTAAGAGTGGTCAATAGCCTAAAAAATTTTTTTTAATTGGTGTATTATTGCTTTACAATGTTGTATTACTTTCTGCTGTACAGCTAAATGAATCAGCCATAGATATATGTCCCCTCTTTTATGGATTTTCAATTGGGAGACTGGAATCGACATAAATATATATACTATCTATAAAATATATAACTAAAGAGTGGCCAATATCTTGAAGAATATAGCTAAGGGAGAATATACAACCAGACTTCAAGATTTGATACAGAGCTGCAGTAATTAAACCAGTGAAATACTGGCACAAGAAAAGAAAAATAGACCAATGAAACTATTTCAGAAACAGACCCACACATATACAATTATTTGATTTGTGACAAAGGTTATAGAACAGTGCACCGAGGATACTACATCCTTATGGTTCCTACTTTTTAATAAATTGAAGGTTTGTGGCAACCTGGCATCCATTAGTGTCACTTTTCCAACAGCATTTGCTCACTTTGTGTCTCTGTGCAACATTTGAGCAATTGTTATAATATTTCATACTGTTTTCACTACTGTTCTATTTATTATGGTGATCTGTGATCCTGCATGTTATTACTGAAAAAAGATTATGACTCGCTAAATGTTAAGATGATGGTTAGAGATTTTTTTTGTAATATTAAACGAAGGTGTGTACATCTTTTTAGACATAATGCTATTTAGCATACTGAATAGACTACATTTTGGTGTAAACAACTTTTATATGTACTAGGGAACTGAAATATTAAGTGTGACTCATTTTATTGTAATACTCAACTTATTGTAGTGGTCTGGAGCACACACAGAGTATCTCTGAGGTATGCTTATAATAGTAGTAATTCAAAGTGCAGGTCTTGGTACATTCTAACTTTTCCCTTGTCATTCGTTATAGTCTTTCAAAATTGCTATTTAACCTCTTTTGGCTTTGCTTAAAATAAAAAATAGCTTTAGGGTAATTAACTAGCATTTTGACAATTAAACATTACTTACTATAGTCCCTTCACATTGTATGTTTCTCATATTTTTTCAATCCAAAACAAATATTAATTTGGCATTCACCCTTAAGTATAAACACCGTAAACATCAAAGCATATCTTTTTTTATAGACCTCTTATTTTCTATCCTGATTCTGGCGACCTAGTCTTCTCTTTGGTATTCTAAGCCTGGGAGGAATTCTTTTTTCTTCTTTTTCTGGCCACACTGCACAGCTTGTGGGATCTCAGCTCCCTGACCCGGCATTGAACTCTGGTCCTTGGTAGTGAAAATGTGGTCTTAGCCCCAGGACCACCAGGGAATTCCCCTGAGAAGAACTCTTTGGTAGGTTTGCCTTACTCATCTGTGAGGTAAGGGATCTGCCTGCATATCAGATGGTGGTTCTTGTCCCAGTTAAACTAACCATCGTGTCCGAGGCGAACCAGCCAATGCCTCGGTGTTTCTCCTCTATGAACTATGGCATTGTTGCCTGTCCCACAGTAGAGACTCAGTCTAGGAATACTCAACAATTAGACAGTTTCAAAGATACCTTCCAAGAGTTTATTATGTATAACTTAATTCACTTCTGTGACAAGTAGTCAACCAGCAAAATAAAAATAAATTAACTTTGTCTATTCTTGTTCCACTACTATTCTTGGGGAAGTCTGGGATTAGAAGAAACCAGTACTGTAAACTGCTACTAGAAGCAGAGGGGTGATGAAAATACAGTAATACAGAACCACATTCATTGTGAATAATTGAACTAAAAACCAGAAGAAAACTCCCCTCAAAATGAATGAATGACTGGAGAAGAAAAAGATAATATTTTATATGACCACCTTCTATCAAGAACTCTTGACTTTTTTTTTTAAAAAAAGGTTGATAAAATCAGTTTCTCAAAATAGCTATTCATATTAAACCAGGGATCTCCCAAGGAGAAACAGCTACCACTGAAGTTTTTGCCCTTAGATTTACTGTAAGAAGAGGTCTCAGGTGAATGTACCATGTAAGTCAAAGATGGAGAGAAAGAGAGAAGTGGGCAGTCATCTCTGGAGATCAACTAAGAGAGAATTCAACATGTCTGATGCAAGGTAAGTTCTGGGGTCTTCTCTCTTACATTTTTCTGAAAGGACATTTTTTTCATGTTTTATATTTGCCTAAATTTTCTTCTATTATTTCTGGTCCACCCCCATTGCCCATGTTAAATCTCCCTTTTTGCAACAAACTTTTAAAGAAAACAAACATTTAGAGAACTGAGAAAACAACACAAATTGGAAATACATAGACTGTTCTATTACTGCAGAGTAAAAAAATGAGAAAAAGTTGGTGTGAAATCCTGGAGCCTAAAATTAAAATGTAAACAGAAAATGCTCAGTGACCTTTTCTTCGAAGGCTCACATGAACAAATGTCATGGTACACTGATCAAATTTTTACTCATTTGCATTTTCAGGATGTTGCTATTAATACCACATGACACTCAACAAATTACACTATGACATTTTGTACAAATCACTTCACCTCTAGATTCTTCTGCTGTTACTTGAGTCTCTGGTTACTTGTGGAAAAACAATGTATTACAGTCTTATTTTTGTAGGGGAGAGAAAACTTTTCCTGTGCCTTCTTAGGTCTGTAACTGGGGCCTATGAATTAAGTTGATAAAAGACAAATTGATGGGAGAAACAGCATATAAATTTAATTGATGTTTTTAACTTTAGTTCCATGGAGTTGCACAGTAAAGAAGTAAAAATTCCCCCCAGACTATTAGGCTTCTAAGCTTATATAGTATTTTAACAAAAGATAATAAATTATGGAAAAGCAAATAAGGCAAAAAAAGGAGTTCAGATTTTTAGGGGTGGTAAATTGTGGGAAAGTAAATATATGGGGAAATTAATGGAAGATAAGGGTGAGTTATTTTAGTAAGGTTTATGCAGACTCATTTCAGTATCATGTTTGTGTATAGTAATAAGGGGTGTTTTCTTCCTAGTTCAGGAGAGAGGGGACATCTTTATAAAGCGAAATTCATGCCCTGCTTTCAGGCAGAAGCAAAAGGACTGAGAAAACTTCCTGTATCTGCATCTTCTCAACTGCCTTCAGCTCAAAATATTCCTTTTGCCAAAGCCGCATATTTGGGGCTTATATATTCTTATCCCCCTAATTTTCTAAGGGGGAATCAAAGTTCATTTGCTAATGTAGAAACATCAAACCTCAGAACCAGTTCCCTAGAATGTCTTACTTTGAAGAAGAAAAAGAAAGAANGCAAGAGTCTTCTCCAACACCACAGTTCAAAAGCATCAATTCTTCAGCACTCAGCTTTCTTCACAATTAGGCATGTCCAATGAACAGCATCTGCTTCCCAAGTCTTTCTCCTTTTGATCACAAATGTTTTTTATCTGCTGAAGACTCTGGTGCATCATGTTTTCACCAATTATTAAAAAAATGCAGGAAAGTTCATCTCCTATTCTTCTATTTTATCCCTATCAGTCAAGAAAGTTCAGCCAAGTTCTATGTTTCAGGTCAATATTTTGAAAAGGATAGTGTTTTCCCACCCCCACCCCCCAAGACAAAACGTATTACAATACTGAATATGGTTTTGCAAACACACTGTCTGGAGGTGCTAATATCTTTCCTGGGGGGTAGGTAGTCCTGGCCAGGAATCCTAAAGGCAGAAGTCATTTGGAGAGAGTATGAGAAACAAGAGAAGAGAAACCAGCTAGTTCAGATATTCACCCTGAAGGAACTGAAGAGTCTTTGGTGCTATGTGAACTGGGAAGTGGCAGCATCAGAGTAACATTTTGAGATGGTAGTCCACCAGTTACACAGTCTATGTTATTACAAAGAAACTTAAGGAAAACTCTTAAGGACCCTACTGCAGTAATTCAAGAACAAACTTTCAATTGCCTAACCAACAGTGCTTACATAGGTACTAGAAATACAACTAAGGATTTTAGCCTGGGGCTGGGTAAACTGGTAGTGCCACAAAGGAAATCAGAACCCTCAGGAAAAGCAGCAATTTGGAATTAGGAGAGAATAAGAGAATTGATACAATAACTATTTTTTTAAGTATAATTGAATGCAGTTACATAGAGTTTTATGATTAAAGCAGTGAAGATAGATCAGTTTACAATTTACAAATGTCACATGTAAGCATTCTTTTCATGTTAAAGTTCTTCACAAATCTTATTATAAATAGTAACATTAGCATTCAACAACTGAGAAGTAACTTCTGACTTCCTTGAAGAGAGCAAGAACCAAGACCTACTAATCCTTCATATATATTACAGTAATATAAGTCATGACAGTGTTAGTTGCTAAATCGGGTCTGACTGCCAGGCTCTTCTGCTCATGGAATTCTTCAGGCAAGAATACTGGAGTGGGTTGCCATTTGCTTCTTCAGGAGATCTTCCCAACCCAGGGATTGAACCCAAGTCTTCCATATTGCAGGTAAATGTTTTACCATCTGAGCTACCAGGGAAGCCACAATATAAATTATAACTCTTGAAATTTGGTACAATTCGTGCTGGACCCTATGGCAGAATGTGGGCCCTGAATGCCAAATGCTTTGCATGCCCCAATAAAGTCTATGAGTTTCCAACATCCATTCATTCATCCATTCATCCATTCACTCACATATGTAAACTGAATTCTTATTATGTATAATATATTGTGCTGGACTCTGGATTTAGTCAAGAAATAGGAGAACTGTGGTCCCTGCTCTCATTGAGGTCACATATTTCCTGGACTGAAAAACAAGCTCCTTTGTTTTTCCCAATGGTGTACAATGAAAGCTTCTCCCTACAGATGTCTCAGGCTGACACAGGAAATTATCAGGTATGTAAATTTTGGAAGTGACTAATTGAAGCCACATTGCAGCAGCAGCAGCAGCAACAAACAAACATTATAAATAAATATAAATATATTGAGTAATATTTGATGCCGCAGAATGGACTCTGCCTCCTTGTATCCATAGATTCAGGGAACCCAGATTAATGCCATTTTCAAATAGGATACAGTTATGCTCTGCAACTGCTTCCATAGTTCCACAGGGGAAATGGAAGGAGAGAAGAAGCTAAAAATGATAAGTGAAATTAGCTCATTGGGAAGCTCATAACTTAAGTTCATACCATTTGGTCAGTTTTCTAATGGCTCNTACAGTTATGCTCTGCAACTGCTTCCATAGTTCCACAGGGGAAATGGAAGGAGAGAAGAAGCTAAAAATGATAAGTGAAATTAGCTCATTGGGAAGCTCATAACTTAAGTTCATACCATTTGGTCAGTTTTCTAATGGCTCCAACTTAATGATTCAATTAGTTTCCTGGGAACAAGAATAAGTGGATGTTCAATGTTCTGTATCATATTACTGAATCTGCCAAAACCATGTCTAGCTGAAGCTTATGAGCAATGAAAATAAAAAATACTTTATAGTTGTTATAGTTCCACTATGAGTAGATAGATGAGTACATGGTGGTTGACAATAAAAATAAGCAGAAATTATTATACAGAATTGTTTTTTCAATTATTTTCTTAGTGGATAATAATCACCTTCAACATCATTCAACACACCGAACATCTACCACACGTAAAGCAGATGCTGTATTCAGCATTGTAAATGGGGTAAAGATGACCTGTAGTGTGTTTTACATCAACAACCTTGAGAGGCAACCTGATATAATAAATAATAAACAATAAATAGTGTGCTGTTGCTGCTGCTGCTGCTGCTGCTAAGTTGCTTCAGTCATGTCCGACTCTGTGCGGCCCCATAGACGACAGCCCATCAGGATCCCCCATTCCTGGGATTCTCCAGGCAAGAACACTGGAGTGGGTTACCATTTCCTTCTCCAATCCATGAAAGTGAAAAGTGAAAGTGAAGTCGCTCAGTCGTGTC
>SJYV01027313.1:27675-50125 GCA_006410875.1 Neotragus pygmaeus
ACAGAGCCCCGGGTGTGAGCTCCTGGCGTCCTGCCGCGATCCCCACTGTTCACCCACTTCGCCAACGCTCATGTGTGTTCAGTGTCATTCTCTGAGTCTGTCTCTGCCTCTCCTCCGCCCTCCGTGTCCACAAGTCTGGTCTCTGGGTCTGTGTCTCCACTGCTCCCTTGAAAGGAGCTCCATCAGCGCGGTCTTTGCAGACTCCATGCACGTGCATCAGCTGCCCTGCATGCATCGTGCATCGTTAGGCTTCTTCACGCGCCCGCCGCGCCTCCTATAAGCCCCGGCCTCCACGCTGCCCGCCGGGCACTCTGCGCCGGGCGCTGCCGCCTCTCCCTCCTTGCCTCCGCCGCCCCGCCACTGCTTCTTTTCTTTTTGGTGCATGCTTCGTTACTGTTGGGTGCATCGGGTCTTCCCGTGGCGCGCTGGATCTCTGCGGCACTCCGTGACTTTCACGGTGGCGTGCGCGCTCCAAGTGCGCGGCTCTGTAGCTTGCAGCACGCAGGCTTCCCAGCTGAGGTGCTCAGCTCAGCACTCATGACCCGCAGGCTCAGCTGCCCCGTGGCCTGTGGGATCTTAGTTCCCCAACCAAGGATGGAACCCAGGAACCCTGCCCTGGGAGGCGGATTCTCACCTACGGAACCACCAGAGGAGTCCCTCCACCACTAATTTTCGAAGCTCCAGCCTCATTGCCTCCTTCTGTGACTGCGACCATTCGTTTTGCCGTTGTTCAGTCACTAAGCCATGTCTGGCTCTTTTGTGACTCCATGTAGCCCGCCAGGCCCCTCTATCCATAGGATTTCCCAGACAGGAATACTGGAGTGGGCTGCCGTTTCCTCCCCCCGGGGCTCACAACCATGTCAAGCTTAATAACATTTCAAGGCCTTTGCCTGGGCTATCTCTTCTTCCTAGCACAGTTTTCTCCCAACTGTTCCATCACTTGTTTCTTCTCTTTATCCAAGGCTTAGTTCTAGAAGACATCTCTCTGAGCATATTATCAAAGGATGCTTTCCATCTCACCCTCATACCTCCTAATTACTTTCATCACCTTCACTGTTTCTATAAAAAAGTTGACATTTTTAACTATGACTCTGGTGAGTTAAAAATGGGGGAAGGGGAATCAGAGGATATAAACCATTTCTGCTATCATATCTTTTTGTTCTCAAGTGTCATTACTACGATTGCATTTATCAATTGAAGGCATCACTACTTTTATTAAAGTATTTTTTGGGGTATTTTCCAAACTTTCAGAGTTCCACTTCAGTCCTAGTTCCTGCCCACTTCCCCAGATACTTTGGGTGCCATGGAAAGACTCTTAGTTCTGGGGAGGCATGTCTGGCCCACAATCTCCCCTTTGTTCACGGTCTTCGGGTACCTTCCTCCACCCTTACTGCAGTGACTATCCTGATCAGCGGCATTCTGGGCTGATATCTACCAAGATGGAACTGAACCCACCTACATTTTGGGCTCTCTGTTGGCACTTGGTATTAATGATCATGGATCTCACCATTACCTTTCAGCATGGCATGAAGTCCCAGTCATCTAGACTTTCTTTCCCTGAAACCAGTCTTCTTCCAGGCAAATGGAACACACATTTCCACATGCTCCTGGGTATGGGGATTGATTGCTTCCTTGCTGTTGTTCTTGGGGAAGGCAAGCCTGAGAGGTTGCCCAGGCTGGGCACCCTCATGCCCAACACAGAACTTTCCTGGAGGGTTGACAGTCTCCCAAAACTTCAAACTCAAGAATTGTGTTCTAGACCCAAAGTCCTAGGTGACCTCAAACCTACAGCTAGGATACTCCTACACTTCCTGCTGGCCTCTATCCTGGCCACATCTCTGGGCTCCTCCTTCTGTTTTATAGGGGCTTTACCAGGCTTGCAAGATCTGAAATTTCTCTGAATTCATCACCTCGCCTTTCCCACTCTTTTACTTTGTGATCTTCCCACAAGCCTTGGTTCCTGGGGTGTAAAAGCTCAGACTGGGAAATAGCCAGAATAACAGTGCTTTCCTGTAAAAGCGTGGCTTTTAAGACTAAGTTCTTACTAAATATCTATTTTGAAATTCAAAGCTAAGCATTGTAATTAAGATAATTATTCAATAAGTGTTGCTTGAGGATTTTAAGTTGTTGGTTTTTTTTTTTTTCATTTTGAAGCCATCTCAAAAGTGCAGTAAAGTTACAAGAAAAAAGAACCATTTTTCCATGAACTTGATCTGAGGCCCCGAACACTTTAGTGTCTATTTTCTACAAACATAAAATTCTCTTACTTAACCACAATCAACCATCAAAATCTGGAAACCAGCATTATATATCTTACCAATGAACATTCAGAAATATGCCACTCATATTTCTCCAAGTGTCCTAAGAATGGCTTTTGTAGTAAAAAGACCAAGTTCAGAATCACCCATTGCACTTATATCTCAAGTCTCTATCCTCTTAGTTCTGGAAAACTGTTGGGCAGTAATTTTGTAGATCTCCTCTGACACTNCCATGAACTTGATCTGAGGCCCCGAACACTTTAGTGTCTATTTTCTACAAACATAAAATTCTCTTACTTAACCACAATCAACCATCAAAATCTGGAAACCAGCATTATATATCTTACCAATGAACATTCAGAAATATGCCACTCATATTTCTCCAAGTGTCCTAAGAATGGCTTTTGTAGTAAAAAGACCAAGTTCAGAATCACCCATTGCACTTATATCTCAAGTCTCTATCCTCTTAGTTCTGGAAAACTGTTGGGCAGTAATTTTGTAGATCTCCTCTGACACTCCTGCTCCTTCCCACCCTCCTTGTCTGTGAGATGTCATAGCTTCATCTGAAGCTGTGCATCAGAAGACAGACACTAAGACCTCCAGGGTCAGGGTCTGTCTCCCCAGTCCTGAGGGTGTGGGTGTGGGCAGTTTATGCAGACACCTTGCACTTTGGTTTCTGTGCAGGTACCGTGAAACTAACGGGTGGCTCAGTTGGTAAAGAATCCGCCTGCAGCTGAGGCAGATTCAGGACGAAACTGGCAGAGGGCCAGTTTCCATCCCTGGATCAGGAAGATCCCCTGGAGAAGGAAACGGCAACCCACCCCAGTATTCTTGACTGGGAAATCCCATGGACAGAGGAGTCTGGCGGGCTTCAGTTCATGGGGTCACAAAGAGTTGGACCCGACTTACAAACTAAACCACCACCACCAGCTTATTTCCTGGAGCGCCATGAGGATGCTCTCCTTTCTGCGCACCCTGAGCGTGAGCTGTCGGGGCAGGCAGGACTCCTGGCTGCAGCCCTGACCAGTGACGGACAGCGACCCGCGGCACCGGTGCCCCAGCCTCCCCGGCTGAGGCGGTCCGAGGCGAGGTCTGTGCTCCGGGCCCCGCTGTGGGCTGCCGACCCCCCAGGACCCTGAGTTTGCACGCTGGCTCTGCCTCCTTTCCTCCCGGGCCCCATTCCCCACTCCATCCTGCTCTTTCCTGGAAATACTCCTGAACAAATTATTTCACACACATCCTCATCTTAGGGTTTGCGGCCAGGGACAGAGCCTAAGACAGTTTTCATGTTTTAAGAGAGCAGTTTGCTTGCCGTGTCAAGAACAGCAAGCACACAGACCAGCTTGGGAGCTGGCAGAGGCGTCTGAACGGGAGCCACGAGGGTAGAGAAGTGGACACACACAGATTACGTTTGAAGATGCAGTCTACTGGACTGGGCTCTAAATAGGATACCGGGAATAAGGGAGCAACACATCAAGGGCAAATCAGATGCATGCAAATTGTTTCACATGAGCAGAATGGCACTTTGCTAAGGAGAGCTGATATTCTTAGAATCTCAGTTAATAATATGAAACATCGTCGGTAACAAGGACTGCAGACACACAATAGAATTTAATTGCTGCTACCACAGTCTCACACTGGAAAATTACAATGCCTCGAATTTAATAGGTTTTATTTTTCAGAGTGAAGAGTTTGCTTTTACAATCTTCCACTGCCGTGATGCTTTCGGATTAGAACCCATCAGAATCACTTTCTCATCCAGAAACAAAGCCCTTAGCTATTTACATAGATTAGTCAAGTTGGTCCAACTGAAACAAAAAAAAAAACCTTGCAGTCCTCTTCTTCCTTTATAGTCTAATCTCTTTGATGACCTCAGAAGGGATTTCAATTTCTTTTCATTTTGGCAAGACATTCATAATATAGGGAGAAAAAACTTTGGTGTGGGTATTGGAAGACCTGAGTTCTAGTCCACCAACCCCAGAACTTGAGGGGGTCACCTAAAATCTGATCCCAGTCTGCTCAACTGACTTCACTGCATTCTGTAAAGATTTATTGAATTTATCAGGCTCAGTTATAGATTAAGAATACAGTGGTGAAAACTATCATTACAGTCCCTGACCTCACAGAGTTTACAGGAGGATAAAAGTCCCCCTCCTTATCCACAGACAAAATTGACATTTATAATATAAATGTTTTGTAAACTTGGTGGGGTAGACAAATGCAAGTATTACTATTAGTATCTGTGCTATTTTTCTACCTGTAATTTCTTAAATGTTTCTGCCAACTTTCAAATATTATCAATTGCGATTCACTTGCTTTTCTGATGCATCCTAAAGAAATGGTCATGGATGGTTGTAGCATAATCCTCCATCTGGAACTTCTTAGGTCCAATATATTTTGAAATTTAGGTATCACTCGAATCTTAGATAATTCAGAGCAGATATATTAAGTAACACTCCCTAAAGGGACTGGGGACAGATCCCTGTTATCAAACAATATTTCTGAAGTGAGCCATATGAATGCTCCCATTCAGCAAGATGAATAAAATATAGATATTCTTGTCAGTTTAATTCAATATTGGTTATCAGATTAATGATTTAAACTTTTTTTAAAGACCAGGTTTGGTTCTCAGGTGTGTATTGGGGGTTTTTTTTGGGGGGGGAGTAGGGGATTGTTTGACGTTTTTGGTTTTTGGTTTTTTTTAATAATTGCATTTAAGGAATTGTAGACCTATAGGGCATATTGTTGCAAATAAGTAGGACATGGGTTGGGGCTTAAAAACCAAATTTATCAAAGATATTCATTACAACTGCATTTGCTATAATGGTATTTGACCTATAGATGACCCAGCCTCATAAATAAACTTAAAGTACCTCCAGGTCCATTAATATTTCATTGATCCATAAAATACTCCCAAGTACTTATATTTATCAGCTTTGTAGAAAGCTATATCTGATGTAGAAACCACAGGAAAAATAAATAAATAAAGGCAGCCTAGCTGTGTTGTCCAGGATCATAATTCATATGAACATTAGTAGTCAGCCATAATGTCATCTTTAAGGCCCCAGGAGGAAGGGGCCACCGAAAACTGGCATGACAGAGTTGGACCAGGCCACGTGGTGGGCCAGCTTATCACATGCTTGAAACGGCACCATCCAGAGAGATGGCTTTAAAATTCACATTGGAGCCAATGACTTCCTAAAATAAAGACCAACTTCCCTTATCTTGGTCAAGCTCTAAAGGACCTTATCTTTCTCCATTTTTATTGATGGCCTGTCACAATGGCCTTCTAATACACAAAGCTCCCACCCACCTTTGCCTGACTATTTCTCCTGCCTAAAATACCTGAACAGGCCCTACTCTTTACACAAATGGCTCCTCTTCATCATCCTGTTTCAGCTCAAAAGCACAAAAAGATCCCCATCGTTATCTGATCACCAGACTGATTACATGTGACCCACCTAGATAACCTCTCCATGCTGCTATCCTTAACTTAATCCTATCTGTAGTATCCCCTTTGCCAAAGAAGGAAACACAATCACAAATTTGGGAAATTAGGACATAGACGTCTTTGGAGGCTGATCATTCTCCACGCATATGTCCTCCAAGGTGTCAAGTTGACATTTATGCATTAAGTCGACATTTATGCATCAAGTCGACATTTCAGGAGGTAGAATGTCTTACTTCTTTCACTGATGAGGAAAGAAGGAGGTGCCTGAAGAGCACGCATGACAGGTCAAAAGAAAGTACCAGATGCCCAGGGAAGGTCATAAAACCAACAGAAAAAATCCCAGGTCAATGTGAGAAACTTTATTGATCATTTACTATGTGTCACTTACTGGGTGCGTTCTGTCAGGTGATTTTGTGCGTCTCATAGACTCTAACAAGTCTATGTTTTGCATCCTAAGGACTCGACTTTACATCTGAAGGACTTGATTTCCGTCAGTCTCCAAACTCTGATTTCTACTTTGCTTAGCTCTATTTTCAGGCATGCTTTCTCTATGCGGAAACCCCCAGAAATTACAGAATTACATTACCTAGAAATCCTACAGGGGGCAAGTACAGCAGATAAGAACATGTCTTCCTCTGGTTCCGCGATTCTAGACTGAGTACTATTGAAACACTTTGGGTCAGAGGGCCAGCCAAACCTATGTTGTGCTAACTGGCTCAGCGTGGTCACATGCCCACCCCTGGAGTTGGGAGCAGTAATGAGATCAGCTTCTACCACTCATGGGCTGAGAACGGAGAATGATACCGTGGAAAATCACACGAACGGACAGTTGTTGCAACGGAATAGTCAGCAAATATTTACTGCAAATAATTTTGTTTCCCCTTTTCTGGGAGATGCTAGGCAGATTGATGTAAAACATGACATCATTCTTGTTAAGAGTCTCTGAGAAGCACAAAATCCCCAGACAGAGCACACACAGTAAATGATCAATCAAGTTTCTCAAACAGAACTGGGTTTTTTTTTTTTTCCCAATATTTTTATGACCCTCTGTAGGCACCTCTTCCTTTGTTTTGATCTAAGCATCATCATTTATGCTCTCCAACTACATCCCTCTTTNAGTAAATGATCAATCAAGTTTCTCAAACAGAACTGGGTTTTTTTTTTTCCCAATATTTTTATGACCCTCTGTAGGCACCTCTTCCTTTGTTTTGATCTAAGCATCATCATTTATGCTCTCCAACTACATCCCTCTTTTCTTATTGGTGAAAGTAGTAAGACATTCTAAATAAAAACTATTTGCTCTTCTCTTTGGGTTGAAATATGACCCTACCATTGGTGGGCCTAGAATTATGAGGTTAAGCAACAAGGCCGTTACTATTGTGACGACAATGTCTAATGCTCACCTTCCTCTCAGGCCCCCTAACAACATCTTCAGAAGATATGCGATTTACCAGCAAGAAGATTATGCTCCAAAACTTCCCAGCCATTCCTGTTCTGCCATTCTAATGTCACTCAATGAGCAGATGTTGCTCAAAGAATATGTCAAGAGCCACTAGGTTCACCAGCTTTCACCCACAGACCACAAAAGAGTTTGTGACTTTAATCAAAGTTTGTCATCCACCCAGAACTTAAGAAATGAATTTCGATAAAAGGAAATTTAAGCTTCTGAAAGTTACCTAGCCCTAGAGCCACAAGGGTGAATTCTAGGTCCAAAAAGAAAAGAAAAATCAATCATGACAATTATTTTACTAAATTATTTTAAACTGCAGCGTATGGAGAAGGCTCAGGTAAATGTCGGCTGTCACACCGACAAGCAGTGCGTCCCCGCCACTGACCTTTTTCTTGTTAAAATGCACGTCAATATGCAAAACAGAAGTGTTCCCTATCAGAGCCAAATATGCTCTCCATTTCTAGGGGTTTCCAAAACAATCTGGAGAAAATGGAATTGAAGGGACAATTCTGTTTTGCTAGAGACATGAACAAACAACCTTTAAAAATTGTCTTATTTGAGGGTTGGCTCTTTCATCATGCCAGCTCTTGTTTCAGTGGATTCAGACCTGAACTTGCTTCAAAATAAGATGAGATGTGTGGGATGTCCTGATAACAAAACATTCCACGATACCTCAGTCATTCACGTCTCTGCAAACCTCCACATCTAAAATAAACCAAAAGTCAGCAGAGGCATAAGAAATAAACCTCAGAATAGTCAAAACAGAGGCTGCCAAACCCAATGGCTTTGCTAACTAGAGAGAGAGAATTACAATCTATGGGCTCCTATACAACTCGTAGTAAAAAATCTAACAGTCTGGGTCTATCAAGTCAAGGGCTCATCAGAAATCAGAAACCACTCTCAAATTCGGGTGCTTCACAGACCGCTCAGTAATGAGCGTGCAGCACGGGACAGCCAGGGAGCACCACCGTCCCCAGCCTGCGGGGCAGGGCTCAGAGGAGTTTCCAGACTCGGGAAGAAGGAAAAGCAGGGTGGAGAACACTGCCTTGACTACAGCAGCATCGAGGAGACACGAGCCAAGACAAACCCAGAGGAAGGGAACCGAGGAAGTAACATCCCAGCCCCACTCTCTCCTCTCCCAACTCACTGAATGGAAAGCTGGACGGGCCGGGAGGCAGGTGGGAGTCGTCTCTAAACATCGGAGGGGGAGGTGGATCTGCCCAGGCAGAGTTGGGGAGACTTGATGGATCATGCAGATTTCTCATTTCATAGCATTTGGGCAAACCCGAGGTGACTGTGAGAAAAGTGCATGGCTGTAGTCAGAGGAATTCCTGATAGGACCGCAGAAGAGACAGTTTTTACAGCAGATGCCAGGATATCCCAACGTGTGCATGGTTCACTCAAAGTGCTCAAATTCTCTCCCCAGAGAAATTCAGATACACATCACATGAATCAAGACCGTTTAGGCAGGGCCCCACTTCTCTGTGGCGCCGGAAGATGCCCCTTCAGTCTAGATACACCTATGATTTAATAACAAGTAGCCCAGAAAAGTTTACAAAGACTTCCATAAGCTCATCTTCAACAGGCAGAGACGTGTTTGGGAGATTCTTAGAAGGTTTCTCTCCAAAGTGGTTAAAATTCATTGGTTCATGCACGAAACACACAAAAATCATAACTGACATTTTATTGAGTTCTTACTATGCATTGGGAACTTTACATGCAAATACCATTTTATCCTCACCTTCGCCTCATGAGCTAGTATGATTACTTCATTCTCATTTCACACTAGACAGTTGAGTAATCTGTCCAAGTTTCCACAGCCAGAAAGATCCAGTGCCTGGCATAAATGTGGGCACTCTGACTCCAGAGCCTGCATTCCTAACCAGACACGCAGTCCCTCTTTTCCACGTTCACAGCACCTGCTGTGTGTAAAGCAGAATGCAAAGATGATTTTTTAAAACCAAAAGAAAGAATCACTTTGTGGTTAATCTAAGTACAGAAAAGGCATCCGTGGTCCAATACTTTGCTACTGCTGTGTGACACATTACAATCAATTTAACAGCTTAATGACACCCATTAATCAGCTCTTGGTCTATAACAGGCCAGAAGTCCAGGTGGGGCATGGCTGAGTTTTCTGCTCTGGGTCATACAAGGTTGAAGCCCAGGGCCTGGCTGAGCAGCATTTGTATCTGCTGCCAGAGGCGGATCTATTTCCTACCTCCTTCAGATTGCTGGAATAATCCAGTTCCTTAAGGCTGCAGGGACTGAAGTCTGCTTTCTCTGTGGCTGTTGGCAAGGACCACTCACAGCTCATAGAGGCCCCCAGCCTCCTTGCCATGTAGCCTCTTCCATCCTCAGAGCTGGCAGCAGACACCCCGACTCATGTCAAATCCCTTCCATGCTTTAAACCTTTCTTCATGACCAGCTCCGTTTCCCCTTCAAAGGCTCACCTGACAAGGCCAGGCCCGCCCACAATCTCCCTCTTGTGAGGTCAATTCATTATGCATCTCAATTTATATAGGCAAAATCCTTTTTTCCATAGGAGTGAGAAAAATTCAAAATCCTTTTTTCATCATATTTACAGGTTCCTCCCACACTCAAGGGGGTGGGGTAGGGGGGTTATCCAAGGCAACTGACACCAAGGATCATACTAGAATTCTGCCTACAACCTCTGGTATTAGCATAGCATGAATACAGAGCTAATGATATAGGCATAGAAGCCACTAACCATGCAACTTTGACTTCACACTATACAGGTGGTCCCTGCACTCAGCCATTGTTATTCAAGTTGCCTGATTTCTCTGAACCTCAGGGCACTCCCTGAGGTATATAGTATATACCCCAAAGGGTTGCTGGGAGGAGTAAGCAGTAACTCTGTGTGACTGCCTAGCACAGTACCTGGCAAAGAGGAGGCACTGAGTAACTCTCAGCTGTTAGAATTAGCATTAGCATTGCTGTTCACATCTTTGTTGCTATTCATATTTGAATTATTTAACCAGAATTGAGATAAGCTCAGAATGAGTTCATAGCACAGCCGAGAAAATCTCTGGCTTATGTGTTTTAACATGGATTCTGGGAGCAATAAGCCTGGTCACTGATGCATCAACTCAGAAATAAAAGCAAGTGGCCCCTGGCAAGAAAGGAACAAGAATATCTCACATTCCATCTCCATTTACAAGAGATGTATCACTCTTTATAGATTCCTGCAACAACAAGAGCACAAAGGCTTCCAGAGAGAAAAGCCTGAGATATTCTAATATACAGACAAAAACATTTGTATGATTCTTCAAAGCATAGTCTCCGCCCAAAGCAGACAAGCAACTGAAAACACAAAAATGCCCCCCTCTATTTATTTAAACCATCACAAGCTCCTCATTTGCATTTGGTTTCATTTGAACAACACTGTGTGTCAGGCAAATTCCTACAAGACACAACTTATTTTAGCTCCTTTTGCTTCATCAGCCAAGGGAAAGCACACAAGGAGATGAGGTCGGTGCTGCTTCATCAAGAGGAACTATGGCCTTCCTGGAAGTACCACCCTCTTTAACTAAGAAAAACAAGCAAGCATTTTCTGGTTTTGTTTAGAGCAGTGGCCTCGAAAGTTGAAAATAGACAGGAAAAAAAGGCAACATTAGATCTTCTATTTATACTTATTTTCATACTAAAAATAAGAAAGAAATTAAGCTTTGTTATATTTTTAATAAGCAGTTTGGCACTTGTCTCACTCGATCTGAGTCAGTTGCATATGGTGTTGCAGGAATCCTGAAAAAAGATGGGAATCCTACAACCCAGCAGAATTCTTATTCCTTCCAGCCTACGAGATCTTCGGGGTTTTCCAATTTACACGTACCCGTTAATAAGGATCCAAAGGTTTCACTACCTGCTCATCACTATGGGGGCTTCTCAGGTGGCACAGTGGTAAAGAATCCACCTGCCAATGCAGGAGACCCAAGAGACAGGGGTTCGATCCCTGGGTCGGGAAGATCCCTTGGAGTTGCAGATGGCAAGTCGCTCCAGTTGTCTTGCTTGGGAAACTTTATGGACAGAGGAGCCTGGCAAGCTAACAGTCCATGGGGGTCACAAAGAGCTGGACGCGACTAAGCACACACACGCTCTTAACTATAGCAACTCTTACAAAATGGAAGAGTGGCTTAAAAACTCCTGCAAGGAAATCTGAGCTGAAGGAAATGTCAACAATGCAAAGAATCTGCATTCAATAAGAAAACAGCAAAACTTCCACTCCTATCTCTTCGTCAGTTACATTGTGAGATTAAAAAAAAAAAAATGATGATCACCTAGATCTGCCAAGAAATCAAAACCCATAGAATTATCAAGAAGATTATTTCAAATATAGATTTACAGTTATATCAACTGCCCGATTCTTTTCTGTATTAGAATATAGGCTGCAGAAGGGCAGGGACTTAATTTTTAAAACACTACTTCCCCATAGTCTTTGCTTGACACATAGTAGGTGTTCCACAAATATCTATTCATAAGATACTGAATTTGTAACGGTGAATGGGGCAGATTATATTTTCCAAGGATGTATCCAACAATATCTCCTGTCCCACATGTGGCTTACAGTGTGATCTCGTTACTTGCTTATTAACAGGCAGAGTCTAAGCCCCTGCTTCTTAAATCTGGACAGGCGTACGACTGCGTGGATGGACATCTTAGGAAGGAACAGCCTCCTGAGATTAAGTCAGGAAAAGCCAGGCAGCCTCTCCGTCTGGTCTTCTTCTGATGTTTGTTCTGAGGGAAGCAGGCTGACAGGTTAGAGGTTTAGCTGTAATGAGACCATCCTCATGGAGACGCCGCAGGACTGTGCCCTGGTCAACGGCCCCAGCTGAGTCCCAGGGCTCCACTCGTGTGAATGCGAGCCCCTAAACATCTGGCCCATCAAACCTTCATATGACTGCAACTCTGGCCGGCACTGTGCTGGGCTTAGTCACTCAGTCGTGTCCGATTCTTGTGACCCCATGGGTTGGACTGTAGCCCACCAGGCCCCTCTGTCCATGGGATTCTCCAGGCAAGAATACTGGAGTGGGTTGCCATGCCCTCCTTCAGGGGATCATCCCAACCCAGGGATCAAACCATGTCTCCCGCTTTGCAGGTAGATTTTTTTACCATCTGAGCCACCACGGAAACCCCTGGCTTCCACCAATGAGGCACTCCACACAAAGACCACCCAGCTGAGCCCTTTCCAAATTCTGACTCAGAAAATGTGAGCAAAATAAAAGTGTTGGTTGAAATTACTCAACTTGGGGATGACTGGATGCTCAGCACAAAGAAACTGGAATAATGGTCCTCATCCCAAGTACATGTGAGGTCTCGGTATGTTTTACAGTAATAACATGAAGCCATCAAAAGTCAAGAAGCATGTAAAATTTTGCTTGCAGATCACATTTAACACTAATTTTGTTTAGTGAGAGCACAGATTTCTTTTACTGTTAATTAATAAAATAATTAGATTACAAGCTGTTTATTTCAGTTTAATGTTGCTCATTTAAACTTCTAACTTTTATTTATGCTTTACAGTGGACATAAGATATTAGCATTTCAGTGCAAATATATGATCTGTATATGGGGGGAGGGACCTAGTGGTCAAGAATCCACCTGCCAATACAAGAGACACAAGTTCTATCCCTGGCTTGGGAAGATCCCCTGGGGAAAAATGACAACCCACTCCAGTACTCTTGCCAGGGAAATCCCATGGACAGAGGAGCCTGGCGGGCTACAGCCCACGGGATCACAAAAGTCAGACATGGCTGAATGACGAAACAGCAAAACAACTCCATTTCCTCATCAGGAAAGAGAGCTGATTACAGAATTAACTGCACAGAGTTCCGGCCAGATTTAAACGAGATTATATTTTCTCTGAGGTGGGGAGTGGAGGCCACCGCCTGAGAGGAGTCTCTGCTCTCCTGCTCAGGGTCCACTTTGCTTGGGGGATGCATTTAACTTTTCTGCAACTGGTCCTCGCCAAGCAGCAGCAAAATGAACAGCAGTGCTTGCCGCCCACGAGTTCATAACTGACGTCCCAGGTGCTCTACACTGCTTCCAGCAGATGGTAAGCGCTCAGCACACGGTGGCTGCTGGCCACAAGGAGGGCCTTCTCTCACTAGGTTGCAAGTCCCAGAAGGACAGGATTTTTTGCCTGTTTTAGTTGCTGCTATAGAACAGGGCCTGACACATAATAGATTTCAATAAATTTGCTTATTTAATGACCAATTAAACACTTGTCAACAATAGGAAATACACTATTCCTTATGGGCTTCCCAGGCAGCGCCAGTGGTAAATAATCCACCTGCCAATGCAAGAGATGCAAGAGACGTGGGTTTGATCCCTGGGTGGGGAAGATCCCCTGGAGGAGGAAATGGCAACCCACTCCAGTATTCTTGCCTGGAGAATCCCATGGCCAGCGGAGTCTGGCAGGCTACAGCCCATAGCATCGTAGAGTCTGACATCACTGAGCACACACACTGTCCATCCAGACTTNGGTGGGGAAGATCCCCTGGAGGAGGAAATGGCAACCCACTCCAGTATTCTTGCCTGGAGAATCCCATGGCCAGCGGAGTCTGGCAGGCTACAGCCCATAGCATCGTAGAGTCTGACATCACTGAGCACACACACTGTCCATCCAGACTTTCTCAGTCCTTAGCCTTTCCATCTAAGCATCCCATGTTTCCCAGATTTTCTGATTGGGATTTTTTATTCAATGAAGAGTTATAAAGCACATATTTTATTCTGAATACCAACCTACACTCTAGGATATCTTCCCCTAGGAGTTTATCTTCCCACCGAGAGGGAGGGAGGGAGACTACATTTCAGGTGGTTGATAAGGTCAATGAAAGAAAGAAAGTTCAGTGATGTCAGGGAGCTGGGCGGTTCATTGTTAAGACGGAATGGTCAGGGAAGGATCCCGAGAAAGTGGCTTTAGAGCTGATCCCCAAAAGGTGGGAAGAAGTCAGCCATGGAAAGAAAGAGCTGACAGGAGGGAACCCACGGCAGTAGTCATGAGGTGGATCCTAGATTACATTGTTGTTGTTGTTCGTTGATCAGTCGTGCCCAACTCTTTTGTGACCCCAAGGACTGTAGCCCACCAGGCTCCTCTGACCATGGGATTTTCCAGGCAAGAACACTGGAGTGGGTTGCCATTTCCTTCTCCAGAGGATCTTCCTGACCCAGGGACTGAATCCACAGCTCCTGCATTGGTAGGCAGGTTTGTTTTTTTTTTAATCACTTTTAACACCTTAGCAAGCAGCATTGTCTAAATGCGGAAAAAAGGGACCATCAGCTGCGTTCAGAGAGCCCAGAATCACCCTGCAGAACCAGGAGATGCTCAGAAAGCACATCGGATGCTAAGTGTGTCCTTGTGCGTCTCATCTTTCCATCTCAGACTACCATCTGCCAACTGTTCTCCCATGCTACATCCACTACACTGCTCTGGAAGCGATGTGTGTATTTTTTAGGAATCTGAATACACACATAGGTGTAAACATATGCATTTTGCAAATGACCCTGAAACAATGAGGCATACTTAAGAAGCAGGTATCAGTTCCTGCTGTCTATGGTCAACCTAGGTTTGGGAATTTTTTTCCTCCCCTCTGTCTCGAAGCACAGAAATGCTGCATTTTGTATGTTTTTCCCCACTGTGATCATTCTGATTTTGTGACTGTGTATCAGTTGCCCTGGCAACATGGTAGGCTTGGATCTGATTGGTCAGGCTGGCAGGTTCACTGTCAGAGTGTGGGCCCAGTTTTGAGTGGTAGATGCATGTGTGTCAGCCCGAGCTCCATAGACAAGCCTGGCCAAGGAAACCTGGTCTAACAGAACCTCTGTATCCCTTCTGCCGGCTAAAAAGACCTTTCTTCCACCTGCTGTGAATATCCCTTGCACTGCTTTTGGAAAGATGCAAACTCGTCTGTATCTTTGAAATATCTGTTAGAAAATGTGCTCTGTATCGGTATTTCAGCCCACAATGCTGAACACATTTATCTGTAATGAGAAATTAATTCTCGAGGAAGTTAAGGGAGAATGATCCAATTGCTGGACCATGGGATTAGAACCTGCTACACAGCCTTAATTATGACATGCTGTGCAATCTGGAATGAGTCACAAACTCAGGCAAATGCTTCATTTTCTGTAAATAAATTTCATTCATAAAGAAAGAGCCTTCCCTTAAGAATGAGGTCCTAAGAGCGTAGCGTGCTAAAGATTTTAAATGGGACAAAATTCCAGGACATTTTATGCCAGTAATATGGAATCATTTATTTATTCAATTTTCAAGGTGCTTTGCTTACTTATTAGTCTGGCTCTATTCATTTGCTGATTACCTAGGAAAAATACAAACTCCTACCTTCAGCTGAAAATCTTTATTGGCCAGTGAATAAAGAATTCCAGCACAAAGTACAGACCAATGGCTAACAAAGTAACAGCTATATTTTTCTTATTTGCACAAATTTCTATATAGCCATACTTGGCTTACTTTTCACAACCTTTGCGTTTTCAAAAGCATGTCACTGACGCCTAGATCTACCATCCTCTCTACATTGGAACATATTATGTTTAACTGCACTATATAACCAGCATAGTCTTAATATAGACATAAAAGTCATTGGCAAGCAGTCATTTTTCACCTGGGTTAAGCGTTGCAGTATGTTCAGCTCCAGTAAAGCTAACATTTAGGCTGTCCAATTTCAAAGAAAAAAAAATCTGAAGGGAAAAGAGACAAGAACCACCTTCCAAACAGTCTTCCAAAAAAGATGACTGCATAGTAATAATTAATTCCTCGGCTAAACTTACCGGAGGGAAAACATGCCTTATGAAACTCCTATTTTTGCCCCCACTGAGAATAAATGCCTTGTTAATTGTGCACAGAGCAAGGATAGAATCAGAGTGCGATCAGGGAACCAACCAACCCTTCAGGATTTAACCAAGAAAACAACTGATAGTAGCTCCCAAACATCACATGCTGTCTACAGTATCACCTCATGTTCTTGGGTTTTGTTACAGAGTCTTGTTTGTAAGACCATCAGTACTTCATACAGAATAAATATGGTTAACAAATTCACTATTTTTTTTAACTCAAAGCACAATTACGTAGCCTGAAATTTGTATGAAGGGCATTAATTTAAATGTAAATCCCAGAAGTAGGAAATGGCAACCCACTCCAGTATTCTTGCCTGGAAAATTCCATGGACAGAGGTGGCTGATGGACTATAGTCCATGGGGTCACAAAGAGTCAGACATAACTGAGCAACTGAGCTCATGTGCAAAAATTGAAAATTTGGACTCTACTGGGCTCAGTGGTTTAAAAAAAAAAATCCATCTGCCAATGCAGAAGACACAGGTTCTATCCCTGGATCGGGAAGATCCCCTGGCGTGGCAACCCACTCCAGTATTCTTGTCTGGGAAATCCATGGACAGAGGAGCCAGGCAGGCTGCAGTCCCCGTGGTGGCAAAGAGGCGGACACGACTTAGCAACAACAACTTAAACCTATCAGATTCTTGCTGCTCCTCTCTGGGGTCAAGAGGCCTGCCTGCTCCAGAATTTGTGGGCAAGGAAAGTTCATCAGGGAACACCCTTCTCTTGGGAAGCGGGTGGGGGCCTTTGGCGAGAAGAGCCTCCTGCATTGAGCCCCAGCTTTGGCCTCTCCTGACCGGTCCTGTTCTCAGAAGCCACCCTCCCTGACATCTCACTCCCTACAACTCTGGGCCACAGACAAGTGCCCAGAACATCAGCTACCGATCTTTAGGGAAGATACAGCAGAACAAGCAAATGAAACCACCATGTAGGTCTGCGAGGATAGCACTCATTGAAAGGGAAAAAATAATACAGGCAGGCCAGGAAGGAGGGGCTGGTTAGAGACAACAACAAAAGCTCACTTGGAGCCGACAGAGATAATCTGAGCAAAGAATGGAGCCCACAGGAGAATCCGTGCGGATCCAGGGAGAGGACGCGCTGCCGCGAAAGGAGACAAAAGGACGCCGGCGTCGGCGGCATAGAGACCTCGCGGGTCCTACACACACGCCGAGGTCCACACGCGCTGCACAAAGCCTCGCGGTCCTACATACACGCCGAGGTCCACACGCGCCAGGAAACGCCGGCGAGTGGGAACAAAGGGTGTCATAGCAACCTCAGCGCCGTCCTGCTGCCGCTGCGCTGCTCCAGCTCATCCGTCAAGGAGCCGCCCGGATCCAGACCGGGCATTCTCCAGGGGAGGCTTGAGCTGCCCGTCGGAGGGGTCTAGGCCCCGGCAGTGCACTCCTGTCTCCCTTTCCTCCTCCGTCCCCCATGAAATCTGAGCTCGGTCTGTGCCAAGCCTCCCCCTCCCTCCTCCCAACAGCTGCTTCTCTGAAAGTCAGGGAAACAATCCGGACGCAGCATCCTGACACACTCAAGTCCCCAGTTATGTCTCCCCAATTGTTTCAGATCTGGGTAGAGCAGCCTTCCCCTGCGCTCTCGAAAACTCCCCTGTTCCTTTGAAAACAAAGACAAGATAACAACAGAACGGGGAAAGCACATGCACGCATTTTGCTTGATCCTGCGAAATCAAGCATGCTACTATTGGAACTCACTTGGGATTGTGGGTTTCCAGTGGGATATAAAGCTCATTTACCTGTGTCTAATTCAGAAGAGGAAAGCTCATTTCCTTCCACCTCTATCTTCTACTTAAATTATAGGTCTCTTCTTTATTAATAGACCATCGTGTCTTTTCTACTTTCTTCTGGTTTGAGTGGGGGAAATACTGTGACACCGGAAAAAAAGAGAAGATGAGTGTTTCGCCAGCAAGACTTGGAAGCCTGTACAAAATAAAAGAGAACTTTTACAAGAACCTAATGGAGATATTGACATGTGTGTCTGGAAATCTAAACTTAGCAAAGTGTAAGGGAAGAACAGGCTTTCTCACTTTATTTCTGTATCTGGAAAGTTTCAGCGGCTGGTACCATATGAATATTTATTAATGCATTGTGAATCAGAACCTGTGATTATTACTCAAACTATCTTTTTACCTTACAAGCTTCAACTCGAAAGAATAAAAACACATCTGCTTTTGCTCTTCCCATATTTTATTCAATGTTTTAACAGCTTTGCTGTAAATATCTCATCCATTACTATTCAGTTGTGACTGGATCGACTTCACATCTCCTGCCTTATTACTGTCACTGCAGTGAAACAATACACTGTTAATTCTGTTAACTAACAAGTTCATTGTTCAAGCTAGTCAGCGATCTCCTGTTTGTTGGGTCCACATGTGAAAAGAGAATTGGTTCTAAATCACAGAAGGGCTGGAGTGAGGCATGTTCCCTTTGTTCAGATGAGTGGGTCTTTATTTGAGATCATTGCTTAATATGCTGTCGCAGAAGAGATGAGTAAATCTGAAGATAGGGCCAAATGCAACCATATTAGATAAAGAGGTTGCACAACCCTCAAAGAATTCGGCTCTGGGATATGCAGGCACCCTTACAGCTTCCGATTCTCTGCATGAAACCTGCACCCCCTTTACAGCGCACATCCAATGGAGACCTTGCAAACCTGTCTTCTTCCAGGCTCTTTCCAGCAGAAAGAACGTGTTCCTATTTCTTTTCCCCTAGGTGTGACTTCATTTGTCCGACAGCTAAGAAGGTGAGCTCTGCATTCCCACAGGCCTGGCTTGCATTCCAGCTCCAGCATCTCCCAGAAGAACGGACTCGGATGATTTAGTTACCATCCCTGAACCGCATGTGCAAAATGGGCACTGCCATCATTCCTCTTCATCAGGTTGTTGTGATAATGAAAGGAGCAAATCTTTGTAAAGTTCTGGGCCAGTCAGGACTCAGTGCAGAAAACAGAAACCATTCCGGTTATTCCAAGCGTTAACTGAGTTAATCTGAGTGATGGGTATACCAGTTAGGGCTGCCCAGGTGGTGCTAGTGGTGAAGAACCCGCCTGCCAATGCAGGAGAGAGAGAGAGACGTGGGTTCGATCCCTGGATCAGGAAGATCCTCTGGAGGAGGGCATGGCGACCCACTCCAGTATTTTTGCCTGGAGAATCCCTCGGACAGAGGAGTCTGGCGGGCTATCCTGGAGTCCACAGTGTTGCAATGAGTCGGACACGACTGAAGCGACTTAGCATGCATGCATATACCAGTTGTCTATTACCATGATGATGTTGAAATGCACACACACATCAGCTGAAAACAAAGACAATTTGCTTAAATCACGGGTCTGCAGATCAGAAACGGAAGCTTGGGCTTGGCTGGGCAGTTCTTCCGGTCATGCTGGTCTCACTCCATGTCTTGCTGTTAGCTGGTGCATCTGGGTCAAATGTGTGAATCTCCAGCTGGATATCCTAGGCATTTTCCAGGCAGAGGCAGAGGAGAAAATGGGATCTTTCTTGGGTAATGTTTGCTAGTATGCCATTGATCAGAGAGCTTCATGTTAAGCCCACAGACAGGGTTGATGTAGATAGAAGGTCCCACCCAGCGTGGGTGCATCTTAAGGTGACCAATCATGCCAGTTTTCCAGGGTCTGAGGAGCTTCCCTGAATGTAGAACTTTCAGTGTTAAAACTGGGGCAGTCTTGGACAAACTGGGATGCAGGCAACTGCTGGCACCTTTCTGGGGAAAGAACATGGATGCAAGGAGGGTCTTATACCAGGGTCTAATAAAAGTCTTATACAATAGACTTTTAGACGTTGCGTATCAAGTTACTGGAAGAACTGGAAGGAAGACTATTAGTCTGCAGGTCATGATAATGTTTTTGCTGCTGTGACCATTTCTGCTGCTGTCTCAACCCGGGTGATAAGCAGACGCTGGAACCTGACGTCTGACTGACATGCAGTCACACCGGGAGCCCTTGCTTGTTAACCGCCATGGTTGCAGGAGGCAGCTCTGTCTCACTCCCACCTTCCAGATCTCGCACAGGACAGCTGATGAAGAGAGTCTAACTCTACCCTGGAACTCTGACTCCTGGGTCCCTGGGAATCATTCTGCTGAGCTTCCCAACCTCCCAGAAGAGGAGGAAGAAACCGGTGTGGAGGTGCCAAGCATCCACCACAAAGGCCTCCAGGGCACGTGGCTCGTGGGGAGCACCGTCAGCTGTGGTGGTGGCATCGCTTACATTGATTCCCTGACACGACCCACCCCCAATCCCCAGGCTGGTAACCCTCTCTCTAGCTTAGCTAAAATTAGAAGCAAACGTCTAAGGTAACTGATTCCTAGAATGCTACTCTCAAAAGGGTAGAATCATTTTAAAGAAAACAGCTTTTGTAGCATTCCAACTGCCAGGGACAATTGAGGAATTTTAAGACATAAGCCTTTTCCCACTTTGTTTTGTTTTAGGTATTATTGGGTTTTCTTTTTTTCTCCTAATTCCACTTCTGAAAATTATCTGGGTATCCTCAACCTCCGAAAGGTTTTCTTCAAACTCTGGGTGAAGATTGACATCAGTACTCGTCACTTCAGCCCAGCTGACTTCTTTGTAATCACAAAGTTACAAAGTCAATAAGAAAAGACGATGAATTCTGAGGGCATCTGAAGTGAGCATCACAGAGCCTGGCCTATATCTGACCTATTCTATTTAAAAAAAAAAACACACACACACACCTTATTTTAAGAAGGTCATTTGTGTCTACTGATTTTAAAACACAAATGAGCTGAATTTATTAGGAAAAATTCTGTTTCATTAGAGACAATTTTTCTAAGATACAGTTCCTTAAGGAAAACATACCTTGGTTGTGATTCTAAATCTGTCTCCTGAGAAATCTTGGATGCCTGCTGATCATTTTGAATTTTTTGCCACCCTTAACTTTCTGGCTGCATGTTAGAAATCANCTAAGATACAGTTCCTTAAGGAAAACATACCTTGGTTGTGATTCTAAATCTGTCTCCTGAGAAATCTTGGATGCCTGCTGATCATTTTGAATTTTTTGCCACCCTTAACTTTCTGGCTGCATGTTAGAAATCATTTTAAATGAATTGAATAAAATTCACAAGTGTTATATGCCAGCAAATGATGAACTCACAGGAAATATGACTCAAATCCACTTTTTTTCATTTTTTTCCTAATAATAAATAGAAATGAACAAATGTGGCTTTAATGACATCTTGGAGTGAGAGCTTTTATATATAGTATCAGTTGGAAGCATGTAATGCTTTGGTGAAATAAATTCCACTCTGCATATTTATAACCAGATTGAAAAAGGTGTGTTTGTTATTTTGTGTGACACACCCTAATGATAGTGAGGTTTTTATATATGAAGATTTACATGCTCCATCATAAAGACGAACAATTCTTCAGCTTACAGAATCTTTTTTTGATTGAAGATGTTTTTGTACTTACTTAGTTTCCAATTACTTTTTTAACCTGCACTCACAAACTTACAAATACCCATTCCTCATTCCTGTGAAGCCATGAACAGATACTCCAAATTGCGTCAGTTGAAAGAAAATATGGGGCATCTGTTAAGAGCGACAAGTTCTTCTTTAGACAGCTGAGGTTCTGGTCATTAGCTAATTACAGTTTATGTCAGGCCAACCTCTTTGGGTTGCAAAAAAAAGAAAAACTGGCTCGAGAAAAAAGAGAATCCACTGGCATGTAAGTATAGAGGGCTGGTTTCAGACACAGTGGGATGGAAGTACTCAAATGACGTCAGGAGAACTTAGTATACCTTCATCTCTCAGCACTGCTTTCTGACTTGTGTTAACTTTCTTTTAAAACAGGATCTGTCCACAAAAGTCACAAGATGATAATAGCTCCAACTGTTTCTCTCCCCCACTCTCTCCCTCCCACCTCCTACCAGTTGAAGAAAATCAAGAAAATTCCTCAGTTCAGTTCAATTCAGTCACTCAGTCATGTCCACCNCTGTCCACAAAAGTCACAAGATGATAATAGCTCCAACTGTTTCTCTCCCCCACTCTCTCCCTCCCACCTCCTACCAGTTGAAGAAAATCAAGAAAATTCCTCAGTTCAGTTCAATTCAGTCACTCAGTCATGTCCACCTCTTTGAAACCCCATGAACCGCAGCACGCCAGGCCTCCCTGTCCATCACCAACTCCCAGAGTCCACCCAAACTCATGTCCATTGAGTCGGTTATGCCATCCAGCCATCTTATCCTCTGTCGTCTCCTTTTCCTTCCACCCTCAATCTTTCCCAGCATCAGCGTCTTTTCAAATGAGTCAGCTCTTCACATCAGATGGCCAAAGTATTGTAGTTTCAGCTTCAGCATTAGTCCTTCCAATGAATACCCAGGACGGATCTCCTTTAGGATGGACTGGTTGGATCTCCTTGCAGTCCAAGGGACTCTC
>SJYV01027314.1:0-18108 GCA_006410875.1 Neotragus pygmaeus
GACATGACTGAGCAACTGAACTTAACTGTAAGGAAATCAGTCCTGAAACGTTCATTGGAAGGATTGCTGCTAAAGCTGAAGTTCCAATACTTTGGTATCTGATGTGAAGAGCCAACTTATTAGAAAAGACTCTGATGCTGGGAAAGTGAGGGCAGGAGGAGAAGGAGTGAGGAGGATGGGATGGTTGGATGGCATCACCGACGCGATGGACATGAGTTTCTTAAAGCGCTGCCCCACTAGCACCATGTCGACGTCTAGAGTGCTCCCTGGGGCCCGGGCGCTGTGCTATGGCACCATTGCCACATTCAGATCTCATCCCATCCCTTTACAGTAGGTATAATCATCTGTACACTAAATAAAGAAGCTTTTGCCCAAGGACTAGGCATTGAATCCAGATTCTACTCTCTCTGAGGCATCAGGTTCTTTTGTTGTCTGTTTGCTTTCCTGTAGAGTAGGTGTAATAACTACGCTCCCATTTTGCAAAGTGCATGGCCAGACACTTTACCTCTGAACCCCATCTCTTGCTTCTTTTCAAAGTATACCAATCCCTTATATTCCTTGATCTTCATAACAAACAGCACTGACCCTCCCGTGGTCATCACATCCCCTCAAGCATCTGTTCTCTCTCTCCACAACCAAAAGTGCCAAAAGAGCTATTATGCTTCCTGTTTCCACTTCCCTCCTAATCTCTCTCTAAGCCAGAGACTTCGCTTTGCTTTCACCAAATTATTTGCCACCAATGATGTTTTCTTTTTTAATTTCAATGGTCGATCTTCAGCTCAATGTTCAATCTTCACCGTTCATCTTGTTCGACTTCCCAGAAACCTTAAACACAGTGGAATTTTCTTTCCTAATTATTTCTCTCCTTTTCCTCGATGCTGCGGCTCAGCTGTTGCCTTTGGCCCTCCTCTCTGGGTTTCTCCCCTCTGACCATCTCGGGAGGGTACTCAGGTCCTCGACTCTTTCCAGTTTACACCTGTTGGCTGGGTGACCCCATCAGCTCTTATGGTTTCAGTCACCACCAGTGCCCAGTAATCAGGAGCCCACATACCTAACCTGCCCTGCTTTCCTGAGCTTCCAGAAAAGAAGAGACCAACAGAATGCAAGCTGCCAATGTCTTCTTGAATGCCTCCTCCAGTCAAAGTAGAATCCATCACTTCTCCCTAAGATCATTTCTCCTCTGATGTCTTTTGTATGCATTTATAATGAGCATGAGAGAGAGTGACTTACATCTCTGTTTTATTGTTTTTTTTTTCTAAAGAAAAATATCAACTTTAAGATTTTAATCTGGCAATCATAATTTATTAATCAGCAAGTTGATGAAGTAGCAAAAATATTTATTGAGCTGGAACCTCATTCTTCTGGTGATTATTTCATGGTTAATAATAATAATAATTAACATGCTACTTGACATTCTAAAATTTTTCTTTCTAGAATCTGAACTTACCTTAGACTGGGAAAACACAAGCTGACTAGAGTTGTTGGCAATGGCTTTCTAGCATGTTCATAAAGGGATTTCTACTTGATGGGGGGTGTGTGTGTGTGTGTGTGTGTGTGTGCGCGCGCGCTAAGCTGCTTCAGTCGTGTCCGAGTCTCTGCAACCCTGTGGACATAGTCTGCCACGTTTCTCTGTCCATGGGACTCTCCACGCAAGAGTATGGAGTGGATTGCCATGCCCTCCTCCAGGGGATCTTCCTGACCCAGGGATCAAACCTGTCTCTTACGTACACCTGCACTGACATATGTATATTTGAGGGCAACACCCTTAAAATGCATTCTGTAGTTTAGAGCGTTGAGTGTGAGAAGGGATAAATGTTGAAACGAATCTCTCAGAACTTCATCTTTCTTTTTTACATGACTAGATTTTTAATATAATCGTTCTTTTTTGTAGAGACATGGATCATTTCCAAATTTTTATGTATTCAGACCTCTTAGGCTCTGATATCTGATGATAACTGTGTTGGTAAGTGGGTATAACTTGTCAACTTTCATTTATTTTTTTATTTATTAAAAAATTCTTAATTCAGTTTATTTCAGTAGTTAATTTTAGTGTCTGACACAACTGAAAATCTCCCCCACCGAGAGATTCGTTAACCTGAGACTGGAAATGTCTTTAATGACGCACACAGGACACTTACTTTTCATTCTCATCCATTTTGAAAAGGTCTAGTACATTTCTGGCTTGCTTGTATAAATAAGACGGTTTGTATGACAATGGCTCCGGATAAAATTGGAGAGCGTAGATTCTCTAGGCTGAGTACACTCAGAAATATCCCTTGTTAGAAACTACATCCAAAACATTTTCAGTGAAAGCTTGTTTTCTTTTCACATTTAAAAAATCAACACTGTAGGACCACATACATTTTCTCAATCTACTTACTAGAGTGGTTGATTATATTGATTTTTTCCCCCTACAAATTTCAATCAAAATCATATGTATTTTAAAAGTAGAGCTTCATAGTTCTGGCACTGTTTTTAGAATCCAAAATCTTCCTTTTATCTCCTTGACATGTGTCAGCTATAGCTATATTAAAGCTCTACATTTTAATCTTTCCAAATTCAATTCTCTTGATGAATTTCTTCTTCCTTCATGCCTGAAGTTTTGACTTCAAAAGAAGCTTTTCATACACAAGAGAGATAAATGCCAGGAGAATTGGAGTGAGGACATTGGAACCCCTTTCTTCCTGTGTTTTGAGATGTGAAATGTGAACCCAAACAAATGGTAAGGAAACCTGCCTCTTACTCTATGCTCCGTATGTTCCCTGGGAAGAAATTGTGTCTCTCAAAAAGAAGAGCTCATAAACTGTCTGACTTTGCTGTGATATCCAGTTCCTTCCAATATCCATCCTGTAGATGGAAAACTCTGTAGATTAAATACTGTCATCTATAACGGTCTGCTGGTTACGTGCCAGGATGCTGCATGAATAAAATCCGGAACTCTCAGTGTTCAGCTGGGTATATACCTTTTGAGTCTGGGACTCCTGGCTGTTAGAGGGACGTGACAAGGAAACCTATTAGAAGTGAGGGCAGCTTGGAGTCAGTCTGTGTTCTCTGAAAGTGTGCTGGTTAAATCTTCCCTTTTAGATGTGGAACATGGACAGTGCACACACGTGTGCCCAGGAAGAAATGGACATTCACACATGGGAAAAATCCAAATTAAGAAAAAAAAAAGCCTGGTGATTTTTTCTGCTAACATCATACAGTGCTTGAAATCTCCAGTTGCATCTTCCAATTGAGACGTCAGGCATCTCTGCAGTGGAAACGATCAGCTTTAAGGAAAAGGAACGTCACCCTCCTTAAGGATTTAGACAGTGAACAATATTTCTTCAGATTCTTGTAATTATACAAGACTGCTGAGCAGCTGTTACCTAACCAAAAGAAGGGCAAAATACAACAGGGTGAAGAGCAGTTGGAGTCGGCGAGAAGGAAGGACTCCAAGGAGAATTTGCAGATGGAATATTCTCTGATGTCTTGGATAGTCATGGAAATTTAAGTCTTGCTTCCTTGATCTTACCAGTGAGGATGTCTTAGGGCAATAATACAGGGCAGCTATCCTGAACTATTTAGCAAGGGGGATTTTACCTGGTTAGCCAGGTGGGGGACCCAAACCCTTCCTGACCATCCCCCACTCCCTCCATGCACCGGAGCTTCGAGGGCTTGTACCATCAGCCCAGGTTTAAGGGGCAACTGTCTTTGCAGTAGAATGAGATACAACACATAAAATAGAACTTTCTAAGTTTAATTCCACTGAAATGACAGTAAAATATTGAATCATTATACTTATTGACACAAATGAAGTATTAGTAAAACTTCCATGCACAATTGAATTGCTTTTTTGTGTGTGTGAGGGGAGTCAAGTACAAAATTCATGTAAAGCAGGCATCATAATTCACCTCTATTATCCATAAGATAAAATTAAAGATATTCAACTTGCCCAGCCCCTGCCTATCGGTAGACAGGGTAGGTAAGGCAGGCCTTGAAGTCAGACAGGCCTCAACTCAAATTCTGCTCTTGAAATTAAGAACCATTTGTAACCTTGAATTTATTCACTAATAAAAAGGATAAAATACCAATCTCATCTTTTTTTTTTTTTTACCCTTTGGCCCCTCTAAGGATTTCAAGTGCTGAACACATAACCAGGACAATATTAAACACTCAAATAAATAAGAGCTGTGTTTTTATCATCATTGGGGTAATGTGGTCAGCTGTGAAGGGGATTCTCACGGAAGCTGAGGGAGGCGCCCACCCATGTTCTGCAAGTTGAGGCTGCTGTGCGGAGTGAAGGTCAGGTTTCAGAATGAGTCCTTGAGAGAGGAGATGAGAGTTGATTGATCATTCCCCAACACCCCACATCTGTCTGGGGCCCACCGACCTTGGCAGGCATTTCTTTGTCTGCTTTCATTTGTTTACTTGTTTCAGAGTTCTTCTTCTGACCTTGAATGATTCCTAACAAGCTGGTGCTTCTCCACCATCATGCTGGCTCTTGTTTATAACTTCCTTGGCAGCCTTGGGATAGAGGTGACGGAGGTGATTATTGGGAGAACTTGAGAATTCCTCGGTTCTTGAATGCTGGTTAGGTTCACTAACACTGTACTCTAACCCTTATTAGCAACTATGGCTTCATGGCGAAATTACAATGAAAAAGAATCAACCCCTTCTGTGTGGTGTGTATTTTAGAGTTTGCAAAGCACTTCCAGAGGCAGATGAGTACGAGGAAATTTATGATTGTTTGCTGTAGAGAGGACTGTTTTTCAAACATTATAAATGTGATGATTGTTTGTACCGTATCATCAGTTTAGGGGCATTTGCTGCAAATATTAAACAAAAGTTAGAAAACAGCTAACAGTTTTGAAAGTGTCTGCAATTGGACCCCAAATAATTTCTTTTTTAATAACAGACTTGGACATTTTCCTACAAGTAAAGCACTGGATTGTTTTTATCCAAATTTGTGTGCTTCAAGCATGCCAGTGCCTGTGACAATTAAATGTGACAGTTGTGGGTCGCAGTGAAGGGTCTGGACCATTTTCCTCTTTGTTTATTCCCAACGTAGGTTGTTCGTAAACTTGCCTTTGGTGTCAGTTTAGGGACCAAGAGCAGCAGAAGTGTCATCTTCCCTGTGACATGAGCTGCCCGGCCTTGGGGAGGGAGCTCTGGTTAACGAATGAAGATGTCAAGCTGTGTTCCACGACTGTCAACAGCTGCATATTTATCACTGCGCCATAGGCCCTCTCAGACTGAAAGATTTCCCTGTTTATTCACAGCGAAGACACTTAATTAATGACTGGGCCTAATCGGGCTGTCTTATTATTTACAGGGATACCAGTGTGGCCTAGCTCAACTGATGTGCAAACAAACCAGCCTTGAGGAAGCTTTAATTAATAATTCTGAGCCAGGCCTTCCGAGAGGCCCCGTCATGGGCTCCCGGGTGATTTACAACATCTCCTTTGCCATGTTTTCGTGTCCCCTGCATGCAGATGAGTGGCCACCCGGCAGATCTTCCTGTTTCCACTGCACTGAGCCTTGTTTATTACAGAGGCGCTCTTATCTTTGCAGAGGACCTAATGGAGATGGATGCCTCCATGGGAAGATGATTCCTGTGTCTCTCTTGAACATGTTGCCATTCAGAAGCATTTCTGTGAGGTTATTGACACCAGCTCTGCTAAAAGACTCATATAGTAGATCAAAAAAATTAGGTTTAATTTTGTTCATTTGGGAAATCAGAGCAAAACCAGATATGACAAGACAAGGTCACCTGTGTTCAGCATTGACCAGGCGAGGCTGGATGCCAGAAAATCAGTTAGAGGCCTTCGCAACCCATCATTCAGAGGATTCCTTACCTGGGTATAAAATAGGGTCTGGGCACTGGAAATAGAACAGGGAGATTACATTTGAGATATTTCGGGAGGTAGAATCAAGAGATTCGACATGGGATTGGATGTGGGGGTGAAGGAGAGAGTAAGACCTTGACAGAGAGGACGTGTTCTCACGGCTGCGTGTGCATACTAAGTTGATTCAGTCATGTCCCACTCTTTGTGACCCCATGGACTGTGGCTTGCCAGACTCCTGTGTCCATGGGGTTCTCCAGGCAAGAACATTGGAGTGGGTTGCCATGCCCTCCTCCAGGGGATCTTCCCAACCCAGGGACTGAACCCATTTACATGGTTACTCAAAAATAATTTCCAACTTTTTTCTCCCGTAATTAAAAAAAACCCTGCTTGATTGTCTTTTTGTATCTGGTGTGGCCAACGGCAGTTTGCTATCACGCAGGCTTCTTTTCTTTTGTAAGTATGTGCATGTATAAATAAAAGTATATATGAATCTGTCTGAATGTGCCTATCTATATGTAGCTCAGCTCAGCTCAGTTCAGTCGCTCAGTTGCGTCCAACTCTCTGCAGTCCCATGGACTGCAGCACGCCAGGTTTTTCTGTCCATCACCAACTCCCGGAGCTTGCTCAAACTTCTGTGCATCGATATCTATAATCTATTTATCACTTCTCCTCTGGATGGACTTAGATTTTTTAAATCATTGGTGCTCTCAAATTTTACTCTGATATCCAAATGTGAGCTTTCCTTATTTATCCTGTTTGGAACTTGAGAAGTCTTGAAATCTGACATTTTCATTTTGATTCTTGATCTGCCTCCTTCCTCCACTGCCTGTCCTTCTCAAGCCCCTCTCATCTTGATTCAGCAAGTCTGTTTCATCCCCCACGTGGCTTCGTGTCCTCTCTGCTGTCCCACTGCTTGGGGACAGCTCTCCTTCTGAATTTCCAGCCCTCTGTCTCGTTCCTGGTTCTGTCCATCTTCTATTTCCCCCATCCGTGTGTTCTCTATCTAAATGATTATACTTTCTCATGCCAAGTACTTTCCCATGCAGTCCCTTATTTCTGCTTTTAGTACCCTCGTTTGCCCTAATGCCTTTGGGTGTGTTAATAGTCTTAGTTTAAGTTATCGGTGTGATGCCTCATGCCCTCTCTGCTGTCTTTCCTTTACAGTGGTTGCAAGAATTCAAGTTTCATCTCCCAGATTCCACTCTTCTGGATGGAATTCCATCCAAGGGATTCCAGATTCACTTGTGCAAGGAGACTCTGCTTCAGAACTGGAGAATTAATTTGCCTAAAATTCTGCTTTTATTTCTCCAGGCCTCAGAGACACGCCCTCCCTATGACAGAGATGACTTTCTTAGCAGAGTAGTTTTTGACTGTTGTGTCAAAAGCTATTGAGATCACCTATTCTATTTATACCGAAAGGGAGGGTATACAAGGGGTCGGAGTTTCTTCACAAAGTCCTGAAAGAACCCCCAATTTCTGGTCCATTATTGGCACCCTTACAATAGCTCAATTGGTAAAGAATCCACCATTGATGCAGGAGACCCTGGCTCGATTTTGGGCTGGGAAAGTTCCCTGGAGAAGGGATAGGCTACCCATTCCAATATTATTGGGCTTCCCTTGTGACTCAGCTGGTAAAGAATTTGCCTACAGTGTGGGATTTCTGGGTTCAATCCCTAGGTTGGGAAGATGCCCTGGAGAAGGAAAAGGCTATCCACTCCAGTATACTGGCCTGGATAATTCTATACAGTCCATAGGGTCCCAAAGAGTCGGACACAACTGAGCCACTTTTACTTTCAATTTCTTTACCTATTTGAAACATTTAAGTATTTCCTTTAAAAAAAAAATCTGTGAATACTCTATCAGGAAGACATGAAAAAGAGAGACAAATAAGTGCCATTTTAAACTGAAATCCCCAAATTCCACTTCAAATGAATTTTTCAAGTGTTCAGATGGACTTCTGGTTTTGAGCCCAGTTAATATATCTGCTTGCATTAAATGACAAATACAGTCTGTTTTACAATGTAAATATATGAAAAATTAAATAAAGTATGTAGGGTTAATTGTGACTGTTTTTAAGCTGATGTTTGTTTTCTCCGTGGAATACATGCAAATATATGCTGTGCTTGGTTGCTCAATCCTGTCCGACTCTTTGGGACTGCATGGACTGTAGCCCCCCAGGCTCCTCTGTCCATGGGGATTCTCCAGGCAAGAACACTGGAGTGGGTTGCCATGCCCTCCTCCAGGGGAACTTCCCAACCCAGGGATCAAACCTAGGTCTCCCTCATTGCAGGCAGATTCTTTCACTGTCTGGGCCACCAGAGAAGCCCAAGAATACTGGGGTGGGTAGCCTATCCCTTCTCCAGTGGATCTTCTCAACCCAGGAATGAAACAGGGGTCTCCTGCATTGCAGATGAATTCTTTACTAGCTGAGCTACCAGCCAAGCCCACGTGTGAATATACTTCTGGCTAATGTTTGGAAATTTTCAGGGTTGGTTGCTAATTAGGTTGTGAGCCAACTTCCTGCAGATCTGCTAATCCTTTATACTTGTTATTATTTGTTGAACACAGCTCATTGTGAGGAGCTGTGGCTCAGAATTGTTATGATTTTGGCACTTAATCTCATCGTCTACTCTCAAAAGGTAATCATTAAGTATTTAATATCATGTCAAAATGTATACAAAGAATTAGGCAGTTGGTTCACACTTTCTAGTAGCTTATGATCTTCAGGAAATTCTGACAGTGATACAGAAGCTGTAGCAAGGAAGTTACAGCTCTTATTTTTTAAGTGATGCAGTCTAGATTCTGGAATACTCACATATTAATATGCACAATGTAAGCTTTTGCAGTCATTAACACAACTATCCAGGGTACATTTCAGATCATTGGACAGTTCCTAAGTATCTAAACAGTTTTACAATTTCTGGTTCTATTACACAGTTATTCTATCTTATTTTTTTAAAAAGTTTCCTAGAATTATTGCACCCAAGTGTTTCTGAAATTTAGGATAATTGGCATTAAGGTGGGCAGAATGATGCTGCTTCAACCTGGCATAGCTTTGATTGCGAATTGCTAAAAAAATCTTGCCATCTTCAGCTTTGGAGGCACTATCCTTTCATTCTTTGTAGATTACAGGAAATTTGAAAACTTACTTTTTCCACTTGTCTTTGAGAAATTCTCTAGAGTGATACATTTTTCTCCTTTTAAGATGTGGTTCACAAACTTTTCCCTTTGAAATCTGAAACTCAAGGTAGTTTTTAACAGTATAAGGTAACTGCACCTGAGTCATTTGCATCAAGCCAGATTTCTCTCTGCACAGCTGAGCCACTCAGAGTCCCCTGTGCCTTCCCTCTCTCTGGGCTCCGGGAGTCTGGTGGCTAAACGTGCCATGCTCTTTTCCCGAGCTTCCATATATCTGGTTCCTGCTGATGAAAATCATCTCTCCATTCCCCTTTAACATCCAGACGCTTTTCCTCCAGATTCCGACCTAACTGTCTCTTCCTCTAGAACTCACCTCAAGGAACTCCTGTCCCAGCAGTGGGACAACATGGGATTCTTACTCTTGAATTTCCATCTTTCCTGATAAGCTCTCTGCTCTGTAAGAAAGCCCACTGTGTCTTATCTTTCTTACCACCTATAACCCAGTTCAGTGCCTGACCCACAGAAGGAATTTGACAAATATACTTTTTGGCTGTGAAATGCCATTTGCTAAAGCTGAAACTCCAGGGAAATAGTATGCTGTGACTTCAGTGTTTAAGTTCACTGTGAGAAACTGAGGCTTTTTTTCCATTATCCCCTTTTTCTTTGCTTTCCTCTCCTTTCAAGATAGTCACATTTGTCTCGCTATTAATTTTAACACAGCAGTGAATTTACCTAGTTCTGAAACTGTGCCTAATGGGTTAGCCCAGAAGCTTTGTAGGGAGTGAATTCTAGAATCTGGTTATCCTGTGAAGTCTTTTATCTTCAAAACTATTTCCCTGGAGTTTCAGATTTAGCAAATGCTATTTCATATTCAACAAGTATATTTGATAAATTTTATTCAAACTCACTGTGGATCTCCTCTGCATAGGTGATGCTGGCTACTGAACAAGTGAATATGTGCTAAAAAAAAAAAACAAAAAAAAAAAAAAAACCAAAGTATGAAAAAATCTACTTTTGCCTGAAACTGACAAGTGATCCTTCTCTTCACATCCCACTGGACCAAGGACATCTCATAGTGACCCCTGATTTCAAAGAAGTGGTTAAGTTTAACTGTTCCACATGTCCAAGGAAGCAAGAAAACCTGGGAAGAGTGGTGGGCACCAATGAAGTCTCACCAGTAGAACCAGATATGTCCAGGCAGTGGAAACCAGTACAGCCCAGCTCAGGTGGCCTGCTATGGATCAATGCCATCCATTATGAGACCTACCCAGGGGACAAAAGTCTTCAAATTTCAAAGAGAAAAGTGTATCTCAGAGTGATGAAATACAGTATTTAAAAACTGTTTGCATTCCTTAATTGAAAAGTGTTCAAATTGGAGAGAGTCAAAAGCCAACTTCTTTAACCAGTTAAAGTATACCTGGTGTTGGGCTGGCCAAAAAGTCTGTTTGGGTAGAAAATAGCCAACAGGGTATTAAAACATTTTGAGGCATGTAGTAATCTTGTTTTTTAAATCACAGATGTCTGTGTTTCAATATTCATTGAAAGTTGAAATCATTCACATTTATTTCATTGGTTCTGCAACTTATGTTTTAGTTTCATACTAACACTTGAGCTGAATTTCCAAGTGTGTTAATAATCTAATAAATGGAATGCATACCATTTAGTCTAGGCTTCTCTGGTGGCTCAGATGGTAGAGAATCTGCCTGTAATGTGGGAGACCTGGGTTTGATCCCTGGGTCGGGAAGATCCCCTGGAGAAGAACATGGCAACCCACTCCAGTACTCTTGCCTGGAGAATCCCGTGGACAGAGGAGCCTGGTGGGCTACAGTCCACGGGGTCACAGAGTCAGACATGACTGAGCATCTAACACACATACACACATGCTATTTAGTTTATTAAAACTCATATTTGAAGCATGCATATTTACTCTAAGTTCTAAAATATTGAACATGATACATGTATTGTATATGCTTGTTTTACACAATCTGTTGCTGTGTCTTGGTGAGTGTGGACTCTGTCTCTTATCCACATCTTTACAATGTAAATATATGAAAAATTAAATAAAGTATGTAGGGTTAATTGTGACTGTTTTTAAGCTGATGTTTGTTTTCTCCGTGGAATACATGCAAATATATGCTGTGCTTGGTTGCTCAATCCTGTCCGACTCTTTGGGACTGCATGGACTGTAGCCCCCCAGGCTCCTCTGTCCATGGGGATTCTCCAGGCAAGAACACTGGAGTGGGTTGCCATGCCCTCCTCCAGGGGAACTTCCCAACCCAGGGATCAAACCTAGGTCTCCCTCATTGCAGGCAGATTCTTTCACTGTCTGGGCCACCAGAGAAGCCCAAGAATACTGGGGTGGGTAGCCTATCCCTTCTCCAGTGGATCTTCTCAACCCAGGAATGAAACAGGGGTCTCCTGCATTGCAGATGAATTCTTTACTAGCTGAGCTACCAGCCAAGCCCACGTGTGAATATACTTCTGGCTAATGTTTGGAAATTTTCAGGGTTGGTTGCTAATTAGGTTGTGAGCCAACTTCCTGCAGATCTGCTAATCCTTTATACTTGTTATTATTTGTTGAACACAGCTCATTGTGAGGAGCTGTGGCTCAGAATTGTTATGATTTTGGCACTTAATCTCATCGTCTACTCTCAAAAGGTAATCATTAAGTATTTAATATCATGTCAAAATGTATACAAAGAATTAGGCAGTTGGTTCACACTTTCTAGTAGCTTATGATCTTCAGGAAATTCTGACAGTGATACAGAAGCTGTAGCAAGGAAGTTACAGCTCTTATTTTTTAAGTGATGCAGTCTAGATTCTGGAATACTCACATATTAATATGCACAATGTAAGCTTTTGCAGTCATTAACACAACTATCCAGGGTACATTTCAGATCATTGGACAGTTCCTAAGTATCTAAACAGTTTTACAATTTCTGGTTCTATTACACAGTTATTCTATCTTATTTTTTTAAAAAGTTTCCTAGAATTATTGCACCCAAGTGTTTCTGAAATTTAGGATAATTGGCATTAAGGTGGGCAGAATGATGCTGCTTCAACCTGGCATAGCTTTGATTGCGAATTGCTAAAAAAATCTTGCCATCTTCAGCTTTGGAGGCACTATCCTTTCATTCTTTGTAGATTACAGGAAATTTGAAAACTTACTTTTTCCACTTGTCTTTGAGAAATTCTCTAGAGTGATACATTTTTCTCCTTTTAAGATGTGGTTCACAAACTTTTCCCTTTGAAATCTGAAACTCAAGGTAGTTTTTAACAGTATAAGGTAACTGCACCTGAGTCATTTGCATCAAGCCAGATTTCTCTCTGCACAGCTGAGCCACTCAGAGTCCCCTGTGCCTTCCCTCTCTCTGGGCTCCGGGAGTCTGGTGGCTAAACGTGCCATGCTCTTTTCCCGAGCTTCCATATATCTGGTTCCTGCTGATGAAAATCATCTCTCCATTCCCCTTTAACATCCAGACGCTTTTCCTCCAGATTCCGACCTAACTGTCTCTTCCTCTAGAACTCACCTCAAGGAACTCCTGTCCCAGCAGTGGGACAACATGGGATTCTTACTCTTGAATTTCCATCTTTCCTGATAAGCTCTCTGCTCTGTAAGAAAGCCCACTGTGTCTTATCTTTCTTACCACCTATAACCCAGTTCAGTGCCTGACCCACAGAAGGAATTTGACAAATATACTTTTTGGCTGTGAAATGCCATTTGCTAAAGCTGAAACTCCAGGGAAATAGTATGCTGTGACTTCAGTGTTTAAGTTCACTGTGAGAAACTGAGGCTTTTTTTCCATTATCCCCTTTTTCTTTGCTTTCCTCTCCTTTCAAGATAGTCACATTTGTCTCGCTATTAATTTTAACACAGCAGTGAATTTACCTAGTTCTGAAACTGTGCCTAATGGGTTAGCCCAGAAGCTTTGTAGGGAGTGAATTCTAGAATCTGGTTATCCTGTGAAGTCTTTTATCTTCAAAACTATTTCCCTGGAGTTTCAGATTTAGCAAATGCTATTTCATATTCAACAAGTATATTTGATAAATTTTATTCAAACTCACTGTGGATCTCCTCTGCATAGGTGATGCTGGCTACTGAACAAGTGAATATGTGCTAAAAAAAAAAAAAAACAAAAAAAAAACAAAAAAAAACCAAAGTATGAAAAAATCTACTTTTGCCTGAAACTGACAAGTGATCCTTCTCTTCACATCCCACTGGACCAAGGACATCTCATAGTGACCCCTGATTTCAAAGAAGTGGTTAAGTTTAACTGTTCCACATGTCCAAGGAAGCAAGAAAACCTGGGAAGAGTGGTGGGCACCAATGAAGTCTCACCAGTAGAACCAGATATGTCCAGGCAGTGGAAACCAGTACAGCCCAGCTCAGGTGGCCTGCTATGGATCAATGCCATCCATTATGAGACCTACCCAGGGGACAAAAGCCTTCAAATTTCAAAGAGAAAAGTGTATCTCAGAGTGATGAAATACAGTATTTAAAAACTGTTTGCATTCCTTAATTGAAAAGTGTTCAAATTGGAGAGAGTCAAAAGCCAACTTCTTTAACCAGTTAAAGTATACCTGGTGTTGGGCTGGCCAAAAAGTCTGTTTGGGTAGAAAATAGCCAACAGGGTATTAAAACATTTTGAGGCATGTAGTAATCTTGTTTTTTAAATCACAGATGTCTGTGTTTCAATATTCATTGAAAGTTGAAATCATTCACATTTATTTCATTGGTTCTGCAACTTATGTTTTAGTTTCATACTAACACTTGAGCTGAATTTCCAAGTGTGTTAATAATCTAATAAATGGAATGCATACCATTTAGTCTAGGCTTCTCTGGTGGCTCAGATGGTAGAGAATCTGCCTGTAATGTGGGAGACCTGGGTTTGATCCCTGGGTCGGGAAGATCCCCTGGAGAAGAACATGGCAACCCACTCCAGTACTCTTGCCTGGAGAATCCCGTGGACAGAGGAGCCTGGTGGGCTACAGTCCACGGGGTCACAGAGTCAGACATGACTGAGCATCTAACACACATACACACATGCTATTTAGTTTATTAAAACTCATATTTGAAGCATGCATATTTACTCTAAGTTCTAAAATATTGAACATGATACATGTATTGTATATGCTTGTTTTACACAATCTGTTGCTGTGTCTTGGTGAGTGTGGACTGTAGCCCACTGTCCAGGTGTACCTGGAACCCATGGGAGAGGTACTGAATTTCCCTGCATTTGTTTGAAGACTGAAGTACAAAGATGGAATGAAAGGAGGAGTTTGGGGTTATAGGCTTTCTAGCAATTACATGATGACAAGAACTTCAAATATATTCACAGATAAATATCTGGGAAAACTGTAAACTGATCCTTATAAAAGTTGAGTTTATTGGCCAGCACAAGTTGATGTATTAGTGGTCTTCAGGGTGTTAAATTATAACATATAGCATTTTCTTGGTATATATTGTTTTTATTTTTTCATTTTTGAAAACAATCACTTTGTAAGACTATCACATTTGTAAAACTCCTTAAGTACTTGTATGAAAATGCTGGGTTTGAAAATCACTGACCATTTCCCCACTTGAAGTTTACACATAAGGAAACTGAGGCCTGTGAATATTCAGAAACACACCTCTGAATAGAGAATTTAGAGTTCTGTTGCCCTGGTTTCTGGGCCAGTTTTTCTTCTGGACCACACACATGCCTGCAGATGTGCATGCATGTAAGTTTCCCTGTATATGGGCATGTGCGTGTGCGTAAGTTTCCATATCTGTGTGCATGCATATAGTTGTATGTGTGTGTGTGCAAATATGTCTGTGCATGCACACATGTGCACGGAAATGTGCAGGCATGCCTGCCTGTGTGTGTGTGCAAGCGTGCACACACGTGTAAATGCAGGTATGGATTCATGTCTGTTTATTTATGCATTTACACCTCCTTTACAGAAAACCGTCTGCAGGCAAAATGTGTCACGTGCCTTGGTTGCTGGTAAGTAGCCTGACATTCTCTTAATAACCACGATAATCTGACATTAAGCATGCTAAGATATTGATCATTTTTATCACTGTGAAATGAATTTGTTTGTTTAACTGCATAATGCATGCTCATTTTAAAAATATAGGAAGACATGAAAAGAAAGGAGCATCCTTTGAGGCTTTGCCACCTTAAAGCAGATGCCACTACTGTTTGGGCAAATATGTTCTCATGCATTTCTCCATGGGTACGTGCGTTCATCTAATTTTATGGAAAGAGTATCACATCGTGGATCCTTCCTGACTCCTGCATCTTGCTTTTCCTTTTGCTGCTCCCTTCTTGGCTCAGTCCCCTGCCAACGTGGCCCCTCCAGGGCCCCCACATGAGCCTTTGCCTTAGCTCATCTTGCTTCTCACTCATATCCTCTTGTGCAAATGTACAAATGCACATCTAGGGTGACAGCTGCTGCCTCACCAGAATGGGGTGTGTTATGTGACCTTCTCAGCATCTTAATTTTCTCACTAAAAAAATAATATCTGTAAAAAATTCCTCAAGTTAACTGATAGATGCCAGGGTCCAGCCCCAGTGGATCCAGGGTAATTTGAAGAGAAAACGGAGTAGGCGTCCTAGGAAAAAAGCTATTTAATTAGAAGTATAAAGAGAGATTAGAAACGGATAGTGTAGCAGGAAATATAAGTGGAGAAAAAGAGGCTGAATAACTTGGTTTATGTGGAATACCAATCACCACCTACATAGGCCACAGGCATCTTCCCGTTCTCCCGAAGGAGAGGAGGCACTGAGGCCTCCCTGGTCCCATCTTAGAAGCCCAGGCAGAATTAGCAGGCTTGGTGAGTACCCACATTCCAGATGGGAATTCAGCTAGAAAAACGGGGAGCAAGAAAGAAACGACATGGGGGAATCAGTCTTTCCAGAAACTGATCCGATTTCTTTATTTTTCAGCTTTGCTTATATACATTTTGTTATACATAGGGATGAATACAGAGTCATGCAGGGGTCAGCAGACCTGACCCTTGTCACTATCAGGTGCTTCATATAAAATTATACAAAGGTCTTATGGGTTTTACATCATCTTCTGGCCATGAGGCCTGCTAACATTTTATGGCCCTTTCTGATAATGGTCAGTCAACCAGAAAACTTATTTTTTCCAGGGGTGATTTTTTCTTAAACCAGGCACCACCCTCCAAATAAAGTTGCATTCCTATAGGGTGAGGGTGTAGCGGGTTACAATCAAGAAAAGGAATTTACTTAGCCTAAGGTTTAACATGATTAATCTTAAAGGTTAATACTTATTTCTCCTATATGCTAGTTATATTCATTATAAGGGCAAGGAATATGGAAATTTAGCAGCAAATATTGGCTCAACAAATGNGTGTAAAGTCAGAGGTGTAGGTGAGAGCATAAAAGAGACTCTGGTTTTGGGGGTTAGATGCTCGGGAACAGGGGGTTTCCTGAGGCTTGATCCCGCCTTTGCGTATGCCAAGCCTCCTTCCTCATGACCTTTGCCAAGGGCGGAATTCCTCACGCTGGCTCCTGGCAGATAGAGATTAGGTTGTATTCATTTTAATAGCTGCATGATATTTATGATACTTAGAATTGAGCACTTGTTTTGATCCCATTTATTTATTTAAACCTTATTCATTTGGCTGCTTTGGGTCTTAGCTGCAGCACTTGGGATCTCCCATGCAGGATCTTTCATTGCGGCCTGCAGACTCTCTATCTGCAGTGTGCGGACTTTGTTGCCACGCAATGTGGGATCCTAGTTCTCCAACTATGGCTGGAACCCACATTCTCTGCATTGCAAGGCGGATTCTAAACCACTAGATCACCAGGGAAGTCTCCCATTTATTTTTACCAGTTACATAGGCCTTGATAGGGGACCAATGCATTACTTCTTTTGGTTTTCAGGTTTACCTCATTCTGCACACCATTCTACTGGTGAATTAAAAAGACTGGATTTTTAAGGAAAAAGGAGTAACCCTCACAAGCAGACCCAGCAGAGTTGCCTAATAGCAGATGTAGCTAGTTTGGAAAGTTATATTAATATCTAGGTTATTGCATTTGTGAGAATTCACCAGAATTTTTCACATACTTCATATTTATTCTGTTTCGGCTATGTGACCATTAATAAATTTTTTAATGAGAAGTTATATTTCTGGATGAAGCATTAAAAGATGAACAAATTATACTGGTGATAGGTCATAAATGATAAATTAGTGCAAGGGAGCACCCTCAATTTAGCTACTAGGGGGTATACCCCCTACAATAAATCTGGCCTCAGCTCTGAATTTCAGCAGTGAGCTGGGTCAATGGCAGTAAAATAATAACTTCTCTTTTTAGTGCCTTTGCAAATTCAAGGCCGGAGGCTAATGCTTTTGTGAGCATATAACTCCATTCCTCCTTGTATTTTAACTACAGCAGAGGAGATGGATCTTTGGTTTCTACCAATTAAGCATTTTCCTCTCTTCAATCCATTCCACCTCTTTCACTTTCACTGTGAGAAAGGGAAAGTAGAGCTCTTCCATAAAAAGCTCAAGTAGACCCTCTTCCTTCATGGGGGCTGCTGTAGGGTGTCTTTATTTCTAGATGCCATGGAGACCCCACATTTGGGCACAAGGATAGCAACTGTGACTCATTAGAACATTCCTGAAGAAACACTTAAGCCTTGGGAATCTGGCAGGAACAAAGCGAAATTATTTCCCTCCTTTTTGTTACTGAACCTATGACAGCAGCAGAAGCTGTGTTTATAGACACAGGTGATTTCCTTCTGTCATCAGCTGCTTCTAAAATGTATGAGTGTTTCCCAAAATATACTTCTTTTTCAAAGACTTGAAATTAACATTTATGAAAGAGACAAATTGCACATTGAGTGTCAAATCTACCAAACTATAAAATATTTGAATGGAAATTGCCCTTAGAAGGAAAGCTCTTTTTTTTTTTTTTTTTAAACTGTGGGAGTGGTTTCTCAGGAATTTTAGAAACTGGGAGTGATTTTCCTAAGAAAAGGAATGCCTAACTTAAAACGAATGTGGACTGAACACATAACAGTATAAAAACAAGAGGGACCTTTTACCTTCCCCAGGCACACTGTCACTCCTGAAGTCCCCTTCTTCCCTCCCTCTAACCCTCGGTGGCAGAGCAGGGTGGACTTA
>SJYV01027315.1:0-28476 GCA_006410875.1 Neotragus pygmaeus
CCACCCCTCTAGGTTGTTTCAGAGCCCAGGTTGTGTTTCCTGAGTCATACAGCAACCTCCCCTTGGCTATCTGTTGTACATATGGTAATGTGTTTCCATGGTAACTTTTGTTCATACAGCCCACCCTCTCCTTTCCACCATCCATGTCCATGACTCGTTCTCTGTGTCTCCATTGCTGCCCTGCAAATAGGTCATCAGTACCGTCTTTGTAGATTCAATATATATGTGTTAGTTTAGGTATTTGTTTTTCTCTTCCTAACTTACTTTGTTCTGTGTAATAGGCTCTAGGTTCATCCATCTCATTAGAAATGGCTCAAATGCATTCCTTCTTAATGTCTGAGTAATAGTCCATTGTGGATATGTACCACAGCTTTTTTATCTGTTCATCTGTCAATGGACGTCTAAATTGGTTCCATATCCTAGCTATTGTAAATAGTACTGCAGTGAACATTGGAGTACAGATGTCATTTTCAGTTTTGGTTTCCTCAGGGCATATGGCTAGTAGTGCAATTGCTGGGTCATATGGTGGTTTTATTCCTAGTTTTAAAAGAAATCTCCATACGGTCTTCCATAAAGGGTGTATCAATTTGCATTTTCACCAGCAGTGCAAGAGGGTTCTGTTTTTTCCACACCCTCTCCAGCACTTACTGTTTGTAGATTTTTTGATGATGACCATTCTGACTGGTGTGAGACTGACTCATTGTAGTTTTGACTTGCATTTCTCTAATAATGAATAATGTTGAGCATCTTTTCACGTGTTTATGAGCCATTTCTATGTCTTCTTTGGAGAAATGTCTGTTTAGGTCTTTTGCTCGATTGTTGAGTTAGGTGGTTTTTCTCATATTGAGTTGTGTGAGCTTCTTGTATATTTTTGAAATTAATCCTTTGTCAGTTGTTTCAATTGCTATTATTTTCTCCCATTCTAAGGGTTGTCTTTTCACCTTGCTTACAGTTTCCTTTGCTGTGCAAAAGCTTTCACATTTAATTAGGTGCCACTTGTTTACTTTTGTTTTTATTTCCATTATTCTAGGAGGTGAGTCATAGAGGATCTTACGTTACAGTGTTCTGCCTTCGTTTTCCTCTAAGAGTTTTGTAGTTTCTGGTTTTACATTTATGTGTTTAATCCATTTTGAGTTTTTCTTTGTATATGGTGTTAGGAAGTGTTCTAATTTTATTCTACACATAGCTGTCCAGTTTTCCCAGCAGCACTTACTGAAGAGACTATCTTTGCCGCATTGTATATTCTTGCCTCCTTTGTCAAAAATAAGGTGTCCATAGGTGTTGCTTGGGCTTATCTCTGGGCTTTCTGTCTTGTTCCATTGGTCTATATTTCTGTTTTTGTGCTAGTACCATACTGTCTTGAGACTGTAGCTTTGTAGTATAGTCTGAAGTTAGGAAGGTTGATTCCTCCAGCTCCATTCTTCTTTCTCAAGATTGCTTTGATTATTCTGGGTCCTTTTTGTTTCCATATGAATTGTGTTTTTTTGTTCTAGTTCTGTGAAAACTGCCATTGGTGATTTGATAGGGATTGCATTGAATCTGTAGATTACATTTGGTAGTTTAGTCATTTTCACAGTATTGATTCTTCTACCTCAGAAACATGGAGTATCTCTCCATCTGTTTATGTCATTTTTGATTTCTTTTATCAGTGTCTTATATTTTTCTATATACAGCTGTTTCGTCTCCTTAGGTAGGTTTATTCCTAGATACTTTATTCTTCTTGTTTCAATGGTGAATGGGACTGATTCCTTAATTTCTCTTTCTGATTTTTCATTGTTATTGTATAGAAATGCAAGTGATTTCTATGTAATGATTTTTTATCCTGCATTGTTGCTAAATTCACTGATTAGCTCTAGTAATTTTCTGATAGTATCTTTAGGGCTCCATGTATCATTGTTGGCTGCAAACAGTGAGAGTTTTACTTCTTTTCTAATCTGGATTCCCTTTATTTCCTTTTCTTCTCTGATTGCCATAGGTAGGAGTACCAAAAAATGATAGTGACGAGAGTGGGTACCTTTGTCTTGTTCCTGATCTTAGAGGTAATATTTTCAGTTTTTCCATTGAGAATAATGTTTACTCTGGGTTTATCATGTATGGCCTTTATTTTGTTTAGGTAGATTCCTTCTATGCCCATTTTTTGAAGTTTTTTTTTTTAATCATAAATGGGTACTGAATTTTGTCAAAGGCTTTCTCTGCATCTGTTGAGGATGTCATACGGTTTTTATCTTTCCTTTTGTTAATACAGTGTGTCACATTGATTGATTTGTGTATATTGAAGGAACCTTGCATCCATGGGATAAACCCTACTTGATCATGGGAAGCACTGTAATTTAAACATTTTTTGATACCAACATTTTCTAACATTGCCTTGCATTTAGTAGATCTAATACCATTGGGGGCATTTAAATACCATTGGGGATATGGCATGGAGGGCTCGAGAAGAATATGGTTTTGTCTTTTTAAGTTTGTGGGATTATTCCCCTGTGAAACTAAGCATGTAGAAAACTATTCCAGAATGTCTCCTGAAGACTACACATTCATCCCTAAACCAGAGAACAGAAATATACATTCTGCAGTGAGAAAAGTTTATTCTGTTGCTTTTATTTTGAAAATTAGAATTGCTGTTAGAAAGTTAGTTTTGCAAATTAATATTGTACAAGCTGATGAAAGAAACAGTGAATTGTAAATAAAAGAATATTGTGGAAATTTTGGCAGACAGGTATGTCAGTTAAGTGTTTGCAATTGTATTCTCTCTTGTATACTTAGTACAGGATGATTCAATGTAAGGAACTTAATTTCCTTGGTGTTCATTTTTACCTTTTAGTTATCTTAACAGTTGATGGCATTTTTAATGCTATTTAAATTTAGAGCTGGCCAATCAATAACCTATTTGTAGTTGATTAGTTGTATTAATATTTTAAGATAATTTTAGAGGGCTATACATTTAAATTTATTTAAGTTTAATTTTTTATTAAAATGATAATGGATACATATTTGTAATGCTTTCTTAAAATTTTTATTAAGTTAGATTAACAATAAAGATGAGCAAATGTCTTGACTCTGCCACAAATCCACGTATTATATTCATGTAGTCTTTGAAGTTTTGTTATTTGTTTCCAGTCTGCTCTGGTCTTGATGTAATACTTTATATAAGATTCTTTTCTCTTAGTTCCATTTTGTGTTTGTAATTTTGCTCCTGTTTGTTAGATTTGTCATTTTGCATCTGAGTTTGGATTCTGATTCCTTATCAAAGCTCTAGTTTGGATCTGTTCAATTGATGCTTTTTTATTTTTCTACATTTTTCACACGGTACACCTGCCTGTTGAACTCTTGAAACTTAACTCAGGAGGCCTCAGCCTTCTCTAGAGAGGAACCAGGGGTGAAGCTTACTGTACTCTGACTTCCTTTTGTAGTTTTGGTAATGTACAGATTTATAGAAATGAGAAATCTCAGTCAAACTAAAAGGCAGTTTTTATGACAGCTATGTAACTGGTTAGAAATTATAGTAAGAAGATCCTGTGCACAATAGCTTTAAAAACTTCCCTTGTGGTCCAGTGACTAAGACTCCACACTGCCAGTGCAAGGGGTCTGGGTTTGATCCTTGGATAGGGAACTAGATCCCACCTGCTGACACCTACTACAATTTTTTTTTTTTTTTTAAGGATCTCACGTGGTGCAACTAAAGCCACATAAATAAATATTTCAAACAAACTTATAAATGAAGTATCAATTTACTTATCACTTTAGTGAGCTTCCCTGGTGGCTCAGTGGTAAAGAATCCACTTGTCAATGCAGGAGATGCAAGAGATGCAGATTGATCCCTGGGTTGGGGAGATCTTCTGGAGAAGGGAATGACAATCCACTCTAGAGTTCTTGCCTAAAGAATTCCATGGGCAGACCATGGAGTTGCAAAGAGTTGGGGCATGATTGAGCAACTAACACTTCACTTACCACTTTATTAATGTTTTACATTTGCTATTAAGCCACCTTTCTGGGTGCCAGGTACTAGACATTTCTTTAGGAACAAGATGAGAAGACATTTCTCCCTAGAAGATCATAAAATCTCCTACAGAGCTAGAAATGCAAATGAATTACTTAAATTGTGTGGTGAATTGCTGTGAACTTAAAGCTGCCCTAGGAAACTCAGTCGGGGGCTCTGTATCAACTTAGAGGGGTGGGATGGATAGGGAGATGGGGAGGAGGTTCACGAGGGAGGGGGTATATGTTTATCTATGGCTGATTCATGTTGAGGTTTGACAGAAAACAAAATTCTGTAAAGCAATTATCCTTCAATTAAAAAATAAATTAAAAAAAGAGAAAAAGACTAACAGAGTGGAGTGACAGAAGTAAGGAGCCGAAAGAGATTTGTGGAACTATTACTTACAAAATAATACATGATCACACAGAGACACACACACATAGTATGCAGCAAAAGGTGCTCTCAGCGGTACGTACGTGGTATGAAAGCTTATTATAAGTGTGATTATTAACTCTGCCTAGATTTCAAGAAGTTTAGAGCTTTCAAATTTGCTTCAGGAGGAGTAGGGTTTTATTGGGCATGAGGTAGTATTACACATGCACAGAAGCAGAAGAGAATTGATTTTGTCGAGAAATATCCAGCACTTTGGAATTAGGAGTAAAGTAATGGGAGAGGAGCAGTGAAAGTTGCTAGGAGTGAAAGTTGTAGGAGAGTTTTAAGTTTCTTGCCAAATGATAACAAAGTTATCTCTTGGCTTTAGAGTTATAAGAACATAAAGTAATGAGAATATAAAAAGTAAAGGGAAAATGTGACTAGATGTAAGAAGATAAGAAGGAAGAATTTGGGAAATAGTTTGAGGATGTTTATCATGAAACTTCATTTTCCAAGGGCAACATGTAAAGTTTTGGCACAGTTTGGTCAAAACAGAAAAAAATTCGAAGCTCTCTGGATATGACAGGAGTCTTATTTTGGCTTGTCATTTTCCCTTAGTGCCAGGACATTTATCTGTGTGGTAGAGTTGTATGTGTGTATAAGATCACTTGTGGGGGGCTTTTTCAAACAACTGTCTTCCATTTCTCGTATGCTCAGTTCCTCCATCTTATCCCTTAACCCCCCTGCTTGTCTTCCCACCTTCATCTGCCCAACATCTTAATGTCACTGCTAAGTAAGTCAGTTACTGAGAATACTACTGTCAACTATTTTTGTGTTTGCTTTTAAAGAAAATACTGCTGCTTTTGGTTTGTTAATAACTATCTGAGAATTCTCATGTTCAGTTTTGCAACTACTGCTTTTAAAAATGTGTTTACATAATATACATGCATGGACACACTTTAATTGAACAAATTTTTGCTAGGTTTCAGGCATTAAGAGTATGCTTTCATGTGTGCTAATTTGCTTCAGTCATACCTGACTCTGTGCGACCCTGTGGACTGTAGCCCCTCCAGGCTGCTCTCTGTCCGTGGGATTCTCCAGGCAAGAATACTGGAGTTGGTTGCCATGCCCTCCTCCAGAGGATCTTCCCAACCCAGGGATCGAACCTGGGTCTCCTGGATTGACAGGCGTGTTCTTTACTGCCAGTGCCACCTGGGAAGCCCTATTAAGAGTGTAGCAGTGAGCAAAAAGAACAAATACTTGGGCCTGCAGACCTTTATGTTTTTATATACTTCTTTCTGTAGCTCGGTCTTAATATTTTTTAAAGTTACAGGCATTCTTCCAATTATTTCTCTCAGCAACCATATGAAGCTTTTTTTTTTTTTTTTTTCCAGTTTTATTATTCCGGTTTGAGAGGTGAGAATACTGAGGCATAGTGAGTTACAGAGTTAGAAAGCTTAAGGCCCGGATGATCTGGATCCAGGGCCCAAATTCTTGAAGCCCTTTGCTATAATTCCTTTTGATTTTAAGGCTTTGTTACCTGGAGATGGTAAAAGAAGGGGATACTTTTTTAGAATATTAGAAGAGAAAAAGAGGACTAATGAACAAGTCATCTTGCTGTTACCAGTGAATTGTCCCAGTGAGCATGTAATTCAGTTTTGGTGTAAGTTGTCTTGTCTCTTTAATATTTGCGGTTTTGAGGATTAATGTTTTCTAAAGTTATTTCTTCTCCATTTCCTGTGTCATAATGCTTTTTTCCTATTTGCATCATCTTGTAGTAGGAATTGCTGTGTAACTTGGAGGTTTAAATTCTATTTTGGCATTCTTTTTATTCACTAAAAGAACTAGAAAAACTTTCTCATTTGTAGGCTACTTTTACTTAGAAAAGAGATTGGTACTTTGTTTTCTTGATTGAAATCTACTTAAATTCTTTATAGTATGCTGTATACATTTATGTATTGGAAAAATTTTTTTCTCTTAATATCTTTTACTTGCTATCATGAACATAGGTCAGTTCAGTTCAGTCGCTCAGTCGTGTCCGACTCTGCGACCCTGTGAATTGCAGCACGCCAGGCCTCCCTGTTCATCACCATCTCTCGGAGTTCACTCAGTCTCACGTCCATCGAGTCCGTGATGCCATCCAGCCATCTCATCCTCGGTCGTCCCCTTCTCCTCCTGCCCCCAATCCCTCCCAGCATCAGAGTCTTTTCCAGTGAGTCAACTCTTCGCATGAGGTGGCCAAAGTACTGGAGTTTCAGCTTCAGCATCATTCCTTCCAAAGAAATCCCAGAGTTGATCTCCTTCAGAATGGACTGGTTGGATCTCCTTGCAGTCCAAGGGACTCTCAAGAGTCTTCTCCAACACCACAGTTCAAAAGCATCAATTCTTCGGCGCTCAGCCTTCTTCACAGTCCAACTCTCATATCCATACATGACCACAGNAAGAAATCCCAGAGTTGATCTCCTTCAGAATGGACTGGTTGGACCTCCTTGCAGTCCAAGGGACTCTCAAGAGTCTTTTCCAACACCACAGTTCAAAAGCATCAATTCTTTGGCGCTCAGCCTTCTTCACAGTCCAACTGTCACATCCATACAGTGATTAGTAAACAATCTAGCTCTATCCAAAGAGAGAGTTGATTTAATTGTAACTATTGCCTTTTGAGTCATGCCTGTGCTAAGTTGCTTCAGTTATGTCCAACTCTGTGTGACCCTATGGAATGTAGCTTGTCAGGTTCCTCTGCCCATGTGATTTCCCAGGCCAGAATATTGGAGAGGGTTGCCATTTCCTCCTCCAGGGGATCTTCCTGACCCAGGGATCAAACTCATGTCTCTTACATCTCCTGCATTGGCAGGCAGGTTCCTTACCACTAGCACCACCTGGGAAGCCCTTGGAGTCATGAATGATGACTTTAAAGGAAGTCTTTCAAATTATGATTACTCTCCTACCCACTCACCCACCCACCTCATGTTAACCATTTTGGGGTGTATAGAAATCAAAGCTCACATACACAACAGTTTTAATACTGAAACATTTTAAAGTAAATCAAAGCAATGTATTGTATTTGCTGGCTTCCCAGGTGGCACTAGTGGAAAAGAATCTGCCTGCCGGTGCAGGAGATATGAGAGACAAGGGTTCAACCCCTGGGTCAGGAAGACCTCCTTGAGGAGGACATGGCAACCCACTCCAGTATGCTTGCCTGGAGAATCCCATGGACAGAGGAGCCTGCCACAGTCCATGGGGTCACAAAGAGTCAGACATGACTGAAGCGACTTAGCATTATATTTGCTAGATTATTTTACATTTAACTCTTTGCATCCTAGAAATATTTATATACTCTCTCTGTGCCTCAGTTTACATATATAAAATGAAAACAATGGTAGCAATTTCCTTACAGGATTGATGTGAGTTATAAATAAGTTATCTATTAAGCATCTAGAACAGTGTCTGGCATACACTGAAGTTCAATAAATTCTGATAGCAGCTGCTGCTACTACTGCTATTACCATTTTATAATGATTACTATTTACTGGGATTATAAGCAGATTTAAACAAATTCTTTGACTTCTAGTTTGTAATTCTTTGGGACATTATTTTTTTTTTTCTGAGTTCTCAGAATCCTGCTCCAGTTTTGTTTGTGAGGGTTTTGTTTGTTTGTTTTGTTTATATCAATTCTTTCTTGGTTCCTGTATTTATTTTTCCCATTTACCCATTTATGAGTAAAAAGAAATCATTGCTCTTATTTGCCTCGTTTTATAAAATTAAGTCAACATTTTAAAATTGAGAGATATTCCATTAAAACCCACATTTCAGTGAACTATCCAAAGATAAGGCAACAAACAAACAAAAAAATCTGTGTAGAACCAAGTAGCAGCTGCCCCTGCACCAAGGGCATGTCCTTTCTGTTTGTCCACAAGTTTCCACTGTGCATGGACTTCCCACCATAAGGTCAAGGGGTTCACATCTATGGCTCTGTTCTTTTACTTCTTTTAGTACGGATATACTTCCTGTACTCGATCTACTGTATCTGTGCCCATCTGCCTTCTTTAGTGTTAAAAGGGATAAAATGTGTAAAAGGCTTCCAGTCGTCAACCTATTGCTTGTGCTCTGAATCCTATTCTCTTTTTGTATATTCAAAGGTTTTGCACTCTCAGTTTTTCCCTCTAAACTGGCTTATTCTTATCACATTGCAAAAATGCAATAATATCATCTATCTTTAAAATACTCCATTTTTTTTTTCACATCCCACATCAAACCACTGCCTCATTTCCCTTTCATAATAAAACTGCAGCTAGTTGATGCATGAGTTGTATCTCCTCCCTCTCTTACTCTCTTTTCAAAGCCACTTCAGTCATGCATTTATTACCCCTACTCCTCTGAAACCGCAGTTGTCAAAGTCATTAGTAACCTCCATCTTGCTAAACCCCAACTCTTTGTTGTTACCTTAACTAGATATCTCATTGGCATTTGGAAAGTTCTCCAAAAATCCTTGTTTAAATACTTTTGTTGGTTGGTTTCCATAACACTACACTGTCCTGCTTTCCTCCTGCTTCATTTATGCTTTTCAGGCTTCTTTGAAGGGTTGTCTTCAACTTAATTGTACCCTATTGCTTATTTTTCCATCTGTATTTAATGTCCTACATCTAATTCTTCACATCTCTTCTCTTCCTTGACCTTACCCATGTTGTAGGCCTTAACTATTTCTCTATATATTGATGACTCTCAGAATTCTCTAGTTATAATCATGACCCAGACCAATTCAACATCTCCACTTGAATACAGATTAAGCTCTGAAGTGTATATGTCTGAACCCAAACTCTCGAGTTTCTTCTTCAAAGCTGCTCTTGCCTCAACTTTCCCCACCTCAGTAAAAGGAACCACAATTATCTAATTGTTCATGCTTATCTATTATCTTTTCTTCTTACCTGGTATGTAATCTATCAACATCTACTCACATTTCTTTCAAGATATTTGTCCGAATCTGACCTCATCTCACTGTGGATCATCACTAAAACTTTAGTAAAGACTACAGTCATCTTTTACTTAGATTATAGCAATTATTACCTAACAAGTTTCCCTGCTTCTACTCTTACCTTCCTAGTCAGTTCCTCACCATAGTGATCTTTATAACAGTTAAATCATGTCACGTTATGGCCCTTGCTTAAAAACACCAGATTTTTTCCCATCATTAGCNATTATAGCAATTATTACCTAACAAGTTTCCCTGCTTCTACTCTTACCTTCCTAGTCAGTTCCTCACCATAGTGATCTTTATAACAGTTAAATCATGTCACGTTATGGCCCTTGCTTAAAAACACCAGATTTTTTCCCATCATTAGCTTGACCAGATCATTTTCATTTACCTGGGCCACTCCTAGACTTAACATGAAATTCCTATATCCCAGGAACTCCCTTAGTCCTAGGAAATTTGAGGTAGCAGGTCATCCTATTATATACAGAACAAAATAAAATCAGATAAAATTAAAAACCTACTATGCAGTAGGTCAACTACACAATATTGCCTCTGCCATCATCTCCCATTTCTCTTAGCCTTAATCATTCTACTCTAGCCACATTGGCCTTCTGTTCTCATTTAAAAACATCAAGCCTGTTTCTGCCTTAAATATTTGTCGAATAATTGAATTGTTCAATATAAAGTAGAAAAGCAAAAGAAAATAATGATCATGATATATTTTAAGAAAATAAGGTATATATTTACTCAAAATAAAAGAGAATTATTTCTATTCACTTGATATTGAAATGTCTACCTTCTTTGTTAATTTATATTACTAGTCTAGACCCAGGAGCATCTGATTTTTACGCTTCTGCTCTAAGCCATTTTAAGGAGCTTAGGCCATGGAGACATGCTGTATTAGGTAGATTAAATTAAGGAAGATCTGAGGCCTCATCTGTGCCTAGCATCCAGGTACTAAGCAGTTGATGGACACTCTTAATCAGCTAGGGAGTATGCTTAGAAAGAAAACTTCAGTTCAGTTCAGTCGCTCAGTCATGTCCTGCTCTTTGCAACCCCAAGGAGTGCAGCATGTCAGGCTTCTCTGTCCATCACCAGCTTCCAGAAGAAAGAAAACTAGATTGTCTATCAAGAAATATGGGTCCTAGTCTTGGCTTTGCCAGTCTAATCATATGACCTTCAATGAGTCACTTATTCTCAGGCATTAGGTATTTGGATTTTTTTCTTTGTTGTTGTTGTTGTTATTGTTTATTTGGTTGGTTGGTTAGGTTGTTCTTTAATCCAAAGTGACAAGTTGAGTTGTAAAGTTATCTCTTTAGACTCTTCCAGCTCTATAATTTTTAAATAATTGATTCTTTTTGGCTTTTCCCTATGTTCCATACATTCATATTTTCCTGATACAATAGTAATAAGTGGACAATATATGTGAGCCTAATCTATTAAGGATGTCATAAATTAGAGAAAAATAATGCTGGCTACATGATGTCTCTTTCATCAAGCCTATATAGTTATTTTTTGCATAATTTTCAAAAAGATTATTCAGTGAAATGCAGACATTGCAGTTATGCATGTCATCAAGCTTTTAGCACATCTTTGGGGCTCTGCTTCCCTATCATTGGTGAGCAATTTTTTGGATAGTAATATGAAGTGACTTTGCTCAATTTCCTCCTATTTCTTTACATTATTCTCTTTCAGATCAGACAGCATTCTCCTTCCCATTTTGGTGCTTACAACCTTCAAATATTTTGTAGTAATGTACCATGCCCTAGTAGTTTTCTAAGCTAATTTCAAATCCCTGGAGTTTCTTGAAAATTCTGTTGCTGCCATTTCTCCATAAAGGTAGACTGTAAATCAGGTTATTAATATTTCAAATCTAGCTTCATGCTCCCATATTTAAAATTCTATTTTTGTTTCAAATAGAATAAATTTCCTCACATATTCCTTTCCTAAATAGCAAAAATCCTAGGGAAAGTGAAAAGTTGTATCTCCTGCTGTGTCATTTTCACTGTAGAATGGAAAGAAACTGTCACCTAGCTGGTTCATAGTTTGATGTTTCGGAAAACCTACTCCAACTTAAATTTTCTTTCTATTCTATTTCCCATTATGCATGCTCTCCTAACTTCCCCTTAACTATGAAACTTGCTTATTTTTATGCTCCCTGAAATATAATATTCTTTGCTATTGAATGTTAATATACTCCTTTCTCCTCCTAGGTGTTTCACTCTTCATGGATATATCATTACATTTTACTCATTTTATAAACTCTGCTCATTCTTCTGTATGAGACTCACTTTTCTTCTTCCAGTGAAGAATAGATGACAGTTGTCTGTCATCTGTAAACTTTATGAATTTATGTCTTGTCTGTTTTGTTTTTTAGGAAGACATTTAATAATTCTCAGTATCACGGCAGCATTTATCATCTTATAACTCTGTATTTTAAAATGTATAAAATAGGCATTTCTATAGTAACTATTGGAAGTAACTAAATGTTGGTGCACAATTTGCAAATATTTAGAAGTTGGGATTGTAAATAATTATATGCAGCAATTGAAGTTAATCATTCTCCTTCTTTGAAATGGTTAATCTGGTTTGGTCTGCCTTTCTTGTTATTGGGTGGAAGGGATCTTCAAATTGGCTTACTTTTCATTCAGCTTCCTTTTAGGACAGAAGTAGATTCAAATATATCTGAAACATGGGTGCTCAGTCATGTCCAACTCTTTGAGATTCCATAGACTACAGCCTGCTAGACTCCCTTATCCCTGGAATTTTTCAGGTGAGAATACTGGAGTGGGTTGCCATTTCCTCTTCCAGGGAATCTTTCCAACCCTGGGAATCCAATCCGAGTCTTTTGCACCTCCTGCATTGGCAGGCAGATTCTTTACTCTGAGCCACCAGGGAAGCCTTATTTGAAACATGATATAACTTAAATATTAGTTTCCCATCTATTCTGAACAGAAGCTGAATTGCATTCTATCTCCTAGCACTGACTCTTTTGCATACAATTATAAAAATCAATTACAACTTAATAGGTCATAGGATGAAGATAGATTTCTCATACAATACCACTGTGTGTAATTATCAGTGATGTTCATTCTGTCTGTGTTCAGTCAAATTAGGGAAAAAATATATACACAAATGATTACCATCCAGTGGGAGTATTGGTTCTAAAAGTATGAGTGAAGTGCAGTGAAATCACTAGAGATAAAATCATAAATTGTGCCTTAGAAAATCAATATTTACACAAAAGGCTAAGAATTGAGCACTATAGTTTGAATCCCAGAGACAGAAAACAATGAGTAAAATCAGTTCTGAACTACTGAAGCATAAGATTTGAGTAAAGTCAAGAATGGTTAGCATAAAAAAAAAAAGAAAGAAAGTGAAAGTATCTTAAGTTAATACAAGCAAACTACAATAATTATACATATGCTACTAAATCCAAGGAAAACCTAAACATCTAGATCATAAAAAGATGTGGAAACTAGAGAGGACTGATGTTTCTTAGGAGTCAAAGGAGGGTTCCCCCCCACCATGGTTTTGAGAACAGAGGCATATTAAAAAGCTGAGGTTTGTGTTGGCAGAAGATGGAAGAGGAATGCAAAAGGATTTTAAGAAAGAATTTTGATGATTTTGTGTACCTTTCAGATGTTAATAAATGCAAGTGAACAGTTTGTTTATTCTTTTCAAATTGCTTCAGTTCTCCTGCATAGTTTTTGCAGCAGGTAAATATAAAAGGACCAGGTACACGACTGGAGGACCTCAACTTAATCAGGAGTCCAAAGACACTTCACTGAGATTAAGATGTCAAAACTCATATTTAAAGATGAGGGTCCAGCAAAAGGCAGAGGTCTCAAGGGAAAATGATTAGCATTTTAAAAGCCTATAGGAAAAGTCTGTAAAGTACTTCAATCAAGTAAATAAATCTAGTCTGTTGAAGCATTCAGAGATAAATCAGTGAGTTCTAGTTGAAGGAAACTATGGTTTAGAAAGTGGGAAAGACATGATATACACCTTTGAGATGGATTTTATACAGCATGTGGATCAGACTCAAAGTCTTAAACTCAGACTTAGAGACCTAGAACTTGGCTTTTCAGGATTTTTTTTTTTTTAAGTTTAGGCTATACAAGAATTTTTCCACCCTTAGGTAATGGATAGGGAAATATTCTGTGTTCATAAATTGGAAATTTCAATATTGTTAAGATGTCAAGTCCTCCTAACTTGATCTATAGATTAAATGTAATCCCACTCAATATCCCAGCAAGCCATTTTGTAAATACAGAAAAATCGATTCTAGCATTCATATAGAAAGGCAAAACCCTTAGAAAAGCTAAGACAATACTGGAGAAGCAAAAAAAAAAAAAAAACGTAAAACTCACCCTACTTCAAAATTTACTATAAATCTACAGTAATCAAGGGACAGTATTAGCCGACCCCTCTGGTGGTGTAGTGGATAAGAATCTGCCTGCCAATTCAGGGGACATGGGTTTGATCCCTGGTCTGGGACAATTCCACTTGCAATTAAGCCCTTTAGCCACAGCTACTGAGCCCACACTCTAGAGCCTGGGAACAACTACTGAGCCCGGGTGCCACTACTGCTGAAGCCTGCGCCCTCTAGGGTCCATGAGCCACAACTGCCGAAGCCCGCCACCTACAGCCCACGCTCTGCAACAAAAGAAGCCCCTGCAATGAGAAGCTCCCCCACTGCAAGGAAGAGTAGCCCCTCCTTGCCGCAACTAGAGAAAGCCTGTGCAAAACAATGAAGAATCAGTACAACCAAAAATAAAAGTAAAGAATTTTTTGAAAGATGCAGTATTAGCTAAAGAGCAGACACATAGATCAGTGGGATAGAATAGAGTGACAAAAAGTAGATCTACAAATACAGTAAATTTCTTTTCAACAAAGGTACAAAAGCGTATCAATGGACAAAGGATGGTATTTTCAACAAACAGTGCTGGAACACTTGGATGTTTATATGCATGGGGATGAGACCCAAATTCACAAGATCCCTAAGGCACAGAATCTCACCTAAGAACTACTATATAAGCATAGTCCTCAACTGGTGACCCAATAGACCCTGGTTAACATTGAAAGTGCAACATAGAGACTCTTGAAAAATCTAAGAAATGTCCAGGCCTTTAAGGAGGAAAAAAAAAAACTCCCACTGGAGACAAGTTCAGGAAAAGCCATAATGGGATCATTCATACTAAGGAAATAGAGATCAAAGATATTAGACTTTTTAAAATAAGCATATTTAAAATATTCAGAGAGATCAAGGCAGCAAGAGAATTCACAAGGAATAAAGATTTTATGAAGAAAAAAATTCAGATGTTTTTTAAAAGGAACAAAATGGAGATTCTGGAAATAGTCATTGAAATGTTAAAAATAAATAAATAAATAGATATCTTAAACATCAGGCTACTAAAAATCAAACCACTTAAGAACTGAAAATGTCTGCTTCATTAATCCAGGAAAAAAAAAAAAAAAAAAGACTGCTTGAATAGGGTTTTAGCAATAGGAGTAGAAAGTGGAGAAACTTAAGAAGTTTTTAGAAAGTCGAATTAACAAGATTTGGTACATAAGCCTCCAAAAAATACATTCCTGATCCAAAAGAGAGGTACTGTGGTTTAAGCTGATATATGGTAGCTTCTTCACAGTTCCTGTCCTATTGTAAACACTCAACAGATTCTTGTATTGTTCTTGTCCTATTATTAACGTTGATGAACAAGGCTGAAAGGTAGAGAAGGAGGTGGTGGGCCTCATAGGGAACAGGGACCCTATCTTTTGTCATCTTCCAATGTCAAGCTATTTTACGGACAGCTTGGCATGCCAGAGCTGCTTTATTTCAGTCACATTACCCCCCAAAATAGACTTAAAGATTTATATTTCAGATAGCTCAGAAAACATATATCAATGTATGTAATAATGTACTAAATGATTAAGGAAGTAACTCAAATTAGCATTGGAGAGACAGGATAGTTGTTAAATCAGTGATGCTGGCCTAGCAACAGCAGCAAGGAGCCACAATGTACTGTTATTACCTCATGCTGATGTGATTCAAAAAAGCATACAGAAAAAAAGTTTTATTAAATTAAAGAGATGCAATTCTAAAGATTTTTTTTTTTAATACACAGATGTTATTTTTGTGGACAACTCTCCTCAAAATAAGAAATAATTTTTATGGGGATATGCAGTGCTGAGTGGTGTGCAGTAAAATAAGAACATTCTTACATTGCTGGTGAAAGAATAATATATATGGCTTTAAAACACTGCTATCAAGTTTTAAACAGCCTAAGAACATTTGTACTTTTTAATCTAATAATTCAACACCCGAGAATTTCTCTAAGAAAATTATAGAAGTAAAGAAATACATGAATTTCCATGCTGTTTATAGTAGCAAAAACACCTTATACAATTTAAGTAGTTAATCAAAAGGTAATAGTTGTAATATATGGTATGATTATATTGGAATATTATGTGGCCATAAAAATCTGTTAATAAGAAATTTTTAACAACTGGAATACTGATTATTGTCCACTTGGCTCCCTACTCTGCCAGATCCATTCTCTTCCATTTTATTCCCTGATCTGTCTTTGAGAGGTCAACTGTTAAAGACTAGATCACACAGTTAATTTAAGTTCCAACTGAGCTCCAGAAAAAAGCGTGTCTTTATTTTGCCCATTGAACCCCATAACTTCCTTTATTGCAAGTGTCTGATGATCCAGCATCACTTGTTTTGTTTCTTAATCCTAGTCACACTTCTGTCTGGAGTTGCTTCATAAAAGTCTCTTCAGTTAAACCTTCTTGCATGCATGCTAAGTTGCCTCACTCATGTCTCATTCTTCGTGACACTATGGACTGTAACCCTCCAGGCTCCACTGTTCATGGGATTCTCCAGGCAGGAATATTGGAGTGGTTGCTTTGTCCTCCTCAAGGGGATCTTCCTGACCCAGGGATTGAACCTGGGTCTCCTGTATTGCAGGCAGATTCTTTACTGACCGAACCATCTCCATATCCAGAGATGCACATGAATTTCTTTTGTCATAAAACTGCATAGTCTACATGATCTAATGAGAAAACATAGAGAAAAACTTGTAATGAAACACATAAACATGAAGAGTAATTGCTTTTGAGAAATATCAACAAGATACTTTTCCTTCCATTTTCCATTTTCTAAATAATTTACAGTAAAAGTAATTCCTAACAACTCTAAAAATTAGATAAATGTATTTTAAATATACCTCTTATTTTAAAATATAAATTAAGCTGCATTTTTTACAACTTTCAATTGATTTTCAATAGTTCAATATTTTTTTCACAGAAAATTTCCTGACCTATTGTCTACATCAAAATAAATATNTCCTAACAACTCTAAAAATTAGATAAATGTATTTTAAATATACCTCTTATTTTAAAATATAAATTAAGCTGCATTTTTTACAACTTTCAATTGATTTTCAATAGTTCAATATTTTTTTCACAGAAAATTTCCTGACCTATTGTCTACATCAAAATAAATATCTGGCCAGAAGTTTCTACAAATTTTCACTTTCAATTGAGGTCTTTTTCTTGAAAGACCTCAGGAATATTTTATCCCTCTTTTTTTTGAGACAGGAATGTAAGTATATTGCCCCTAAAGACATCACATTTATTAGGCAAGCTTCCATCTACTCTTAGTTTTCCTTGTGTTGAGAGAGATCAACTAATATACTTTTGGCATTTTTGTACTTGTCAGTCACTTTCTTCTTTGGAAGATGGAGTGCTTTTTCTGCATGAAAACATAAAAAGAATAACTTTACATGCTCCACCCTTCAGTTTTCTCTTAGAGCCAGCTTCACCCAGAGACTATTAGTTTGCACTTTCATCCTAGAAGTCAGGTAGGAGCTGAGTCTGAGGAGTGTCATGAAAGAAGATCTGTCTCAGTCCATGCTTTCTGTAAATGAATGAAGTCCCCTAATTCTAGGATCCCCGTACCAGGCCCATTTGACTAACGGACCTAACGCCACAATCTGCATCTTTATCTCCAACAATGATAAACATGCTATTTCAGCTCACATATTTGTTTGTTTATTTCTCACATCATTCAGTGATCATGTAGAAAAAATGTATGCATGTCAACAGTAAAGAATATCATCCTCAAAAATTTCATCAATGAAGTTGCAGTGATAAGGGCGCATGTTTAACATTTACATAACAAGACAGATGTTCTGTTTGGTTCAAATTTTGCTCTATGTTGTCATAATTTTGTATACCAGGGCCTCATATCATTCTTAAACTGGCCATGGTAATCTCTTGAGAACGCAGCAAGTCTAACAGCAAAGGAAGCAGAGTAGAGATCATTTGGGGAGCTGGTTCCTCCCACACATCAGGACTATGAAAGCAGTTACTGAGCTATATATTGGTTTTCTCTTTTCTCTTATCCTTTTAGCCCTGGAGTTCTAAAATTGCTGGCAGAATAACTATTCAGGACCTAAATTATTCTCCTTAAAACTTTATTTTTTTTATATGACTCAATAATGCTTCATTTGAGAGTTAGGCAATGAGGCTACCTTAATCTAACAGATATTTCTTCTAAATATCAAGATAGTAAATTAGATCACTATTGCCTTTTTAGTTTCCCATATCTTAAGCATTAGTCATTTAAATAATTTTGAAATCTTTTATTAGTAACTCTATTAACTCCACTTGAATAAATCTTCATTTAATGAGTCACTGTACATCCTTATTTTCTTCTAAATGAAATATTTTAATGCAATCATTCTATGCAAATTTATACTTTATTATAATAATGCTATATTTTAAAGTTATATTCATTATGTGATCTATTAATAAAAATCTGATGAAAGTAGCCCATTAATTCATTTCCTTCAGACTTTATGAAAAATATATTATGTAGACTATGTAGCAACAAGAGATTATTGACCATGGGACATACTTCACACCATATGACAAAGTATGATCATTGTACTTGTGTGAGATCAATGAAAGATTGTTCATTAATCAAACAAAAGTGTATTGATTACTTAGCACATATCAGATACTGTGCTAGTTAATGGGGATATATTGTCTCTGTCTTAATGGGCCTAAAAGGATAGTGATACAAATGACAGACGTTAATGGCATGACCACACCAATAATTATGAAAAACTATGAAAAATGCCAAACATAAAAATGTACATGACCAGAGTTGGCAGGGAAATGTAGGAAAATTTGTAGATAGCTTAAGGATCTCATTTTTGTTGTTCAGTCACTGAGTTGTGTCTGACTCTTTGAGGCCCGTGGACTGCAGCACACCAATCTTCCCTGTCCTTTAGTATCTCCCAGAGTTTGCTCAAATTCATGTCCATTGATTCTATCTGACTATCTCATCCTCTGTCACCTCTTTTCCTTTTGCCTCTTTCCCAACTTTAGGGTCTTTTCTGATTAGTCAGCTCTTTGTATCAGTTGGCCAAAGTAATGGAGTTTCAGCTTCAGCATCAGTCCTTCCAATGAATATTCAGGGCTGATATCCTTTAGGATTGACTGGGTTGATCTCTTTGCTGTCCAAGGGACTCTCAAGAGTCTTCTCCAACTCCACAGTTCAAAAGCATCAATCCTTTGGCACTCAGACTTCTTTATGGTCCAACTCTCATATTCATACATGACTACTGGAAAAATCATAGCTTTGACTATACAGAAGTTTGTTAGCAAAGTGACATCTCTGCTTTTTAATATGCTGTCTAGGTTGGTCATAGCTTTTCTTCCAAGGAGGAAGCATTTTTTAATTTCATGGCTGCAGTCACCATCCACAGTATTTTGGAACCCAAGAAAATAAAATCTATCACTGTTTCCGTTGTTTCCCCATCTATTTGCCATGAAGTGTGGGACTGTATGTCATGATGTTAGTTTCCTGAATGTTGAGGTTTGAGCCAACTTTCTCACTTTCCTCTTTCACACTCACCAAGAGGCTTTTTAGTTCCTCTTCATTTTTTGCCATTAGAGTGGCATCATCTGCATACCTGAGGCTGTTGATATTTCCCTCAGCAAACTTGATTCCAGCTTGAGTTTCATCCAGCCTGGCATTTCACATGATGTACTCTGCATAGTAGTTAAATAAACAGAGTAACAATATGCAGCCTAGTACTTTCACAATTTTGAACCAATCCATTGTTCCATGTCTGATTCTAACTTTTTCTCCTTGACCTGCATACAAGTTTCTCAGGAGACAGGTGAGGTGGTCTGGTATTCCTGTCTCTTGAAGAATTTTCCAGTTTGTTGTGATGCACACAGTCAAAGGCTTTAGTATAGTTAATGAAGCAGAAGTAAATGTTTTTCTGGAATTCCTTTACTTTTTCTATGTCCAACAGATGTTGGCCATTTGATCTTGATTCCTCTGCCTCTTCTAAACTCAACTTGTACATCTGGAAGTTCTTGGTTTACATATTGCTGAACCCTAGCTTGAAGGATTTTGAACATAACCTTATTAGCATGAAAAATAAGTGCAATTATTTGGCAGCTTGAACTTTTTTTTGACATGGCCCTTCCTTGAGATTGGAGTGAAAACTGACATTTTCCTGTCCTGTGGTCTCTGCTGAGTTTTCCAAATGTGCTGACATATTGAGTGTAGCACTTTAATAGCATCATCTTTTAGGAGGAACATCATCCAGCTCAGCTGGATCCCATTGGCCTACAGTTAAACAAAATTTTCACTCTCTAAAATTTACCTCTTGTCTCTAAGTTGAATCACCACAGAAATTTGCAATATTTATAATCAATTTTTCCTTAAAATTCATCCAAGACAGTGATATGGAGAAACATTTTTTTCAAAGTTAAAGTGTTGTGATCCACATGTCAGAGCTCCTGACCTTAACATCTGAGCCTTCCCAAACTCCACTGGGAGCCTTACAAAAGTAATTTTGCATCTGTGGACCCCAGTTGCTTGGCTTGCAAAATGAAGTTGTTTGCCAGGTCATCTCAAGGCCTACACCAGTCTACATAGTCTATGGTCTATAATTTAAGATAAATAATCTCCATTACTAAAATAAGCTTGTTCCTATAGAGGTTACTTTTCATCTAGAAGCCACAAGAATATTGATCTTAAGTGAAAATACAGAACTGGATCCTTTTAGTCCCTCATTAAAATAATTCATAACTATGCAGAGCTACTATATGAGGTAAAAGGGACAATAACTTTCTGTTGTGGATATTGCATCTGATTTTTCTCAAAAATTGTTTCCCAAAGATGCATCTGTTTGCCAGCAGTAGTTGGTGTGGGATATACTAAGTAATGACTAGAAGCTAAATTAAATTGAATTATATATAAGTAGTAGCCAACCCAGAAGATATTCCTTTTCCCCCAGAATAATGTAAGTCCACTTGCTATACACATGTATAGGAACACTTCATTTTCCCAAAACACAGAAAACATTGATAACTATCTGTTTGGCAATATGTTTCTTTCCCACTAGACATAATACCTGCATCATTTAATTTTTGCTGCATTAACAACCAAATTTAGAGTATCAGAACAATAAATCTATTTTTCCTTTATGATTTTGTGATGGCAGCTTGGCCCACCTAGACACTTCTGAGCTTGCCTACACATAACTCTAGGCTGCTGTCTGGGTTTGTATCTGCTCTGTTTCTTATTCTGGAACCAAAACCAGAACAAAGAAAGAAACAGTGACTACATAGGTCATGTATGTCAAATGTCAATAGTGCAACAGGAAACAGAAACTATGATCCTTAAGCCTCATATTGCACTGGTCAAAACAATGACATGGACAGGACCAAAATCAATGGAAGGGGGAGGTATAGGCTGCCGATGTATTGGGGGAGGGGACAATGAATTATCAAACAGTAATAAATGCTACAACAGCAGCCCTACATTCACTGCATAACACAGTCAATGGCATATAGTAGATGTTTAGGTATGTTTTTTTTTTTTTTTTAGGAATTCTTAAAATTTGATAACATGTCATTCATCTTCCCCAAACAGTCCATGTTCTCTTGTTTATCTTTGCAATACAAATGTTTTTTCCCTCTGTAGGATAATACTACCTTAATACTTTAATTTTCACCAATTCATGGGCCAGGAATGGTTTACCATCCTAGCCCTAGTTCTGAGTTCAGTGACTTTTACATAGTCAGTTCTCAATATCCATTTTTAGATAATTGAAAAAATAAATTAATGAATCCATAAGATAAATATTATATAGTTTTTTTGTTTGCTTGTTTGTGAAGTACTTTTTGTTATTTGTTACAAACAATAAAGCTAAGGTTGATATCTAGTAACTGGTAAATCCTACGGTGCTCTAATATCTCTTTTTATATAAATTAAGAAACTAATTACTCTCTTTTGTAAACACAATTAAATCTATGGTATGCTGGTTGGAAATAGTTTTGAAAGACAAATATACACTATTGAAATTATATGGGCACCATGGAAATGTTCTAATAGACCAGTAAATTTCAACCCTCATGCTTTAAGGGTGATCATCATTGTCTTAAAATTTTAATACTTACTATCTCCAAGATAGTATCTTATTTTGATGTATTAGCCATTATTTTATATTAAAAATATTTCCCATATACTATTAGACCCAAGCCTCTGTTTGAAATACAAAGATACATAAGAAAGAGTTTTCTTTGTTCAGAATTTGCTTTCTGGTTGAGTAGATAGGCTATGTTCCAAAATAGCTCCAGTAATATCTGTGAGCATCAAATGAATAAAACATAAACCTATAGAAATTCAGATAAAGGAGATAACTTCATACAAAAATGATAGAAAATCTCACGGAAGAGAAAGAATTTAATGGAAACTTAAAAAATGAGTAGGATTTTCATAACTGAATTAGAGAGGGAGAGTATTTCAGGGAGAGTGTGTGTGTGTACCCTCAGTTATGTCTGACTCTTTGCTACTCCATGGACTGTAGCCTGCCAGGCTCCTCTGTCCATGGAATTTTCCAGGCAGGAATACTGGAGCAGGCTACCATTTCCTTCTCCAGGGGATCTTCCTTACCCAGGCTTCAAACCCACATCTCTTGCATCTCCTGCATTGACAGTCGGATTCTTTACCACTGTGCCACCTAGGAGAAAAAATCCAATAAATTAGAAAGCAAAAAGTCTTATCCAACTTTTTCATCCAATTTCAAGAAAGTGGCACTAAAAACTATACATAGAAAAATAACTAGAGACAAGGCTGGGAAAATACAGAATAGATTGTGGTCTAAGGAATGTCACTTTGATTTTGTAAGCATTGTAGAGTCACTGAAGTTTTTCACTAGGAAATGTATCACAGAGAAATATATATTTAGGATTATTAATTTGGTAATATTATAAACAAACAATTTGAGGAGGAGTACCATAGAGGCAATTTAGAAGAATGTTTCCATTATCAAAGTATGAGGTAATTACATCTAAACGAAGGTAGATAGCTACAGTGTGAGAAAGGATTACATAGTGAGTATAAAGTCAGATGGCCTGAGGACTAAAACAAAGAGCAGTAACTTGGCTATGGTTTCCTTCATGGTCCCAGAATTCAGATCAGAGACTGCTGGGGTCAGAGTGCTGAAAGCACAACGAGTTGTGCTAAGGCTCAGAGTCAGAAAATAGAAACAAGGGCAAGGGTTAGTTACTCCAGACATGGGCATGATTCCTAAAGTAGCAGTGTATGCAAGAGACGTAAATCAGGGGCAGGGTATTAGCATCATTAGCCAGAGTTCAAACTGAACAGGGCATCTATATTTTGGATTTTATAAGAGAGAGGCCATACATACATTTAAAACTAATTTTGGACAGAATTTATTAAGTGAATCAGTTGAACTAATGTTAAGTATTCTGACTCAAACCTAAGAGAAATTTCTCTCACTGAGAACAATTCAAAATAATACTTGTCAGAGTAACTGAATGGTCCTGTTTGTCGCTGTCATTCAGTCCAGCCACAAGAGCAGTTCATGTACCTGGACACAAGGACTAGAAGCAGAAGGGATGAGATGATGGGGATTCCCTTCAGGGAGGTGAAACTTACATGGCCCATGGTGAAACTTAATTCATGTATTTTCATCAAGTAAAGAATAACTTGCATGATTTTTACATCCAGTCATTTATTTTTCATCAAACAAAGGCATGTTCCATATTCTAAACTTTATTTGGGTTATGCAGTTCTGAGTTTGTTCCTTCTAGTTTTTTCTGTAGTAAGATCTCTAACATAAAGGATTAAGGATGCTAAAGAGCCTATACACACAGAGAAACAAAAAAGAGTGCTAAGGTGGTACAGGAGAAAGAGAGAGAGGAGGAGAAGAAGGAGGAGGGAGAGAGAGAGGAGAAGAAGGAGGAGGAGGGAGAGAGAGAGCCTTTGTGTTAGGTTAAACAGAAATCATTAATAATGATATAATAGAAGCACACTTTGTGAAGATAAAAATATATCTATGATATAGTTTCTTCTCAAAAGGAAACTTTAAAAATATTTTCATTGTTTATGGATTAGTATATCACGATGTAAAATCTTATCAAGTGATGATTTTTTTCATCCATGAGTGTGTTCATTTGTTGTATGATTCATAACTCCAATACACAGAAGCCTGACTTCTATGTCACTAAGGGGAGATTTTAGATGCAACACTCTGCCTTTATTCCTTGAAAACTGTCAGCAGATACTGAAGAAAATAATATATTCTCTACTTACCTCTAGGTACCAAGATACCAAAAACAAGATTTCTTTTTCTTTGTGAACTGAAATTTCAATGTGGGAAATGGAACAGCACAAGAGTTCAGTGCCAGGAGAATCCATTGATTACTAATGGATCACAGAACTACCAAACACACACACACACAAGTTAACTATGGCTGCTGCTGCTGCTGCTGCTAAGTCACTTCTGTTGTATCTGACTCTGCATGACCCCATAGACAGCAGCCCACCAGGCTCCCCCATCCCTGAGATTCTCCAGCCAAGAATACTGGAGTGGCTTGCCATTTCCTTCTCCAATGTATGAAAGTGAAAAGTGAAAATGAAGTCACTCAGTCAGTGGTTTCAAATATGTGGGCATCAATCACATGTCTAATTCGATCACAAGCAGTACACTACCTTTCTAGTCATCATCAGCACATCTCTATCTCTTTCTGAACTGAAATTCTTACTTGACTGTCTATTCTTTACATCTACCCAATTGCTATTCACCTTTTACTTGGAATCATCTCTATTGTTTGGAGTCTTTTTGTCAAGCTTCTTAATTTTGTAAATCTTTTCCACTTTCACTGGTACTTTGGCTTTGCTTTTCCAAACACATTAGGTGTTGGTGTCAACAGTGGATGGTGATATGATGCATGTGTTGAGTGGGCCAGGTTGTATGTAAGGATGAAATTTAGAAAAGGTACAAATTTCAAGATTAAACTGTTGCTTTATTTACCTTTCCTATTCCAATGTCAAAACCCACAAACTTCAGCATTATTGTCCAGTAAATAGGAGTTAACAGCAAAAACATACTGACTATGAATTGATAAAGTAAAGGAAAAGAATCTGTCTTGTTGAAACCATCATTTCCTAAAATAGTCACATGAGTCAGAATCTCCTGTAGAGTTTCTTAAAAATTCAGATTCCTCAGAATCCACTCCCACAGAGATCCTGATTAAATGAGTCTGGTGTAAAGGCCAGAAATAAAAATGTTCAACATGCTCTCCGGGTGATTCTGATGCATGGGCCTGCACTCATTATTCTAGAAATTAAAGAAATAAATACTTCTCTGTTCTAATCTGACTAAGAGTAAGTGATAGAAGAATTGATGGTGATGTAAACACAAGGAAAGAAAGCTGAAGTAGTCATAAAGTTCATAGGACCTGAGAGGAAACACAAGGCCAATCTTACAGTTAAGATTGTTTTAGGGGTTGATGCAAATTTAGTGAACATTTGAAAAAATATGATAGTCATGAAAATATTCAGGGGAATGTACAATGAAGAAAGAGGTAGATAAGAAAAAAATAAATAAAAGTAATGAGACAGTCTTTGAGAAGACCGTCTCTTCCTTAAGACATTAGGATCTCAGATTTCCTAAAAAATAAGAGAAGAAAATAGATTAAATCATGTGACCTAAAACATTTCACATTTCTTTTAGATTGCTGCTGTGTAACTAAAACACACTAGACCCCACCCATTCCCATTTTCATCCCACAACTGCCTACTTTTCCAGTTCTTCCATCTCTTTTATCATTTACTACTTTACCATCTCTTTATTTTTTATATAAATTTATTTATTTTAATTGGAAGCTAATTACTTTACAATATTGTATTGGTTTTGCCATACATCAACATGAATCTGCCACAGGTATACACGTGTTCCCCATTCTGAACCCCTTCCCCCTCCCTCCCTCTGGGTCGTCCCACTGCACCAGCCCCAAGCATACTGTATCATGCATCGAACCTGGACTGGTGATTCATTTCATATATGCTATTATACATGTTTCAATGCCATTCTCCCAAATCATCCCACCCTCACGCTCTCACATAGAGTCCAAAATTCTGTTCTATACATCTGTGTCTCTTTTGCTGTCTCATATACAGGGTTATCATTACCATCTTTTTAAATTCCATATATATGCATTAGTATACTGTATTGGTGTTTTTCTTTCTGGCTTACTTCACTCTGTTTAATTGGCTCCAGCTTCATCCATCTCGTTAGAACTGATTCAAATGTATTCTTTTTAATGGCTGAGTAATACTCCATTGTGTATATGTGCCACAGCTTTCTTATCCATTCGTCTGCTGATGGACATCTAGGTTGCTTCCATGTCCTGGCTATTACAAACAGTGCTGCAATGAACATTGGAATACATGTGTCTCTTTCAATTCTGGTTTCCTCGGTGTGTATGCCCAGCAGTGGGATTGCTGGGTCATAAGGCAGTTCTATTTCTAGTTTTTTAAGCAATCTCCCCACTGTTCTCCATAGTGGCTGTACTAGTTTGCACTCCCACCAACAGTGTAAGAGGTTTCCCTTTTCTCCACACCCTCTCCAGCATTCATTGCTTGTAGACTTTTGGATCACAGCTATTCTGACTGGCGTGAAATGGTACCTCATTGTGGTTTTGATTTGTGTTTCTCTGATAATGAGTGATGTCCAGCATCTTTTCATGTATTTGTTAGCCATCTGTATGTCTTCTTTGGATAAATGTCTGTTTAGGTCTTTGGCCCATTTTTTGACTGGGTCATTTATTTTTCTGGAATTGAGCTTCAGGGGTTGCTTGTATATTTTTGAGATTAATGCTTTGTCAGTTGCTTCATTTGCTATTATTTTCTCTCATTCTGAAGGTTGTCTTTTCACCTTGTTTATAGTTTTCTTTGTTGTGCAGAAGCTTTTAAGTTTAATTATGTCCCATTTGTTTATTTTTGCTTTTATTTCCAATATTCTGGGAGGTAGGTCATAGAGGATCCTGCTGTGATTTATTTACCATCTCTTTAAAACTCAATTTTTAGCCCTTTTCTCCATGTCTGTAGGCCTCTACTGGCCTTATTGTTTTCCCTGAAATTCCAGTTCTGGAGACCTTCATTTCACAAAGTCTACCGTCAACACTTTTAAGCACGTTTCATTGTTGCTCATACCACTTGTTTTACTAAATCCCTAAGCTAAACTGACCCCAATCCTATTTCTGCTTCTATTGCTGAACACCACTGAATAAAACCCATACAATGATACTATTACAATATATGATCTTTTCTCTCGGCTGGATGTTTAACCCCACAGCAATCCTTTATATGTATTTCTAGAATTCTGCCTCTATTTCCTCACAGTAGCTATCCTAAATCTTTATTAGTTCTTTGAAGACCCTATTAATTTTCTCAACACAAAAAATAAAATCCACCACATAGGAACTACTTTAACTTGCCACCTTCCTGCACATAAATGCCTATGACTGTACCACTCGTCAAATACCTAGATCTACATCCACAGCTGCCTTCACCTTTCCCAGAAAAATAAGTGCTTCTGTACAAAGCCAACAGATCTATCCCATCTTCTCAAAGACTGTCTCATTACTTTTATTTATTTTCATTGTTATATACCTCTTTCTTCACTGTACATTCCCCTGAATATTTTCATGACTATCCTATATTTTTTCAAATGTTCACTAAATTTGCATCAGCCCCTAAAACAATCTTCTTTATTTGCTTATTTTTTGTTGGAAATTCAATAAATGGGGATTTAACTCTCTATTTTTTTCACATCTTCCATTCACTCTTTAACTCCCAATATCCTTACTACTCCCATCTGCTCACTCAAGTTGATCTTGCTGAGGTCAACAATGACCTCCTCATTTACAAATCAGGGAACACTGCTCACAATCTAGCTCACTTAATTTTGAGGAATTGACATCATCTGCTCTTGATGTGCTCTCTTCCTGTAGGCTCTATGAAAGCAGTCTCCCTGGCTTTCCTTTTATTTGTCTGCCTCTTTCGTGCATTGTAGATATATGCTGTTTCCAGCACTTACCAACTATGCAACCTCTCTGATTCTAGTTCCCTCCTCACATAAAAGGGAGGTGATAATTATATATATTTCATTAGGTGGTTGTGAGACTCAAGTGGCAAAATATGTCATAAGTGCTTAACACACAATACCTGACAAATAGTAAGGTGGTACAGTAACTGGGAGACAGTGTGATATTGATTCATATGCTATATAGTTATTGTATTATTATTATCATCATCATTGTAACTATTATTATCTTAACTATTCCTTATCTCAAAATGTTTGCAAATGAATGCTTCTTTGTGTGTTTCTTAAAATATATATTCCTGGGTCTTACCCCAAACCTAACAAAATGGACCCTTTGGAGTTTATCCCAGTAATATGTATTTTAAAGAGTCCCTTGGGTAACTTTTCTGCTAATTAAAGTTGGAGTTCCACTATTTCATCCTCTTCTGTTGGACCTTGGAACCAGAAAGTCTTCAGATCAAGTTTAAGGATAAAGACACCTTAGTTTCAGCTTTCTTAGCTTTAGTTTTCATAACTATAAATATAGCTTAGTAGCACTGACTACCGGAGAAGGCAATGGCATCCCACTCCAGTACTCTTGTCTGGAAACTCCCATGGATGGAGGAACCTGGTAGGCTGCAGTCCATAGGGTAGCTGAGTCAGACACAACTGAGCGACTTCACTTTCACTTTTCACTTTCATGCATTGGAGAAGGAAATGGC
>SJYV01027316.1:0-13436 GCA_006410875.1 Neotragus pygmaeus
AGATCTAATCCCTTGAATCTGTTTGTCACTTCCACTGTATAATCATAAGGGATTTGATTTAGGTCATACTTGAATGGCCCGGTGGTTTTCCGTACTTTTCTTCAATTTAAATCTCAATTTGGCAATAAGGATTTCACGTCTGAGCCATAGTCAGCTCCTGGTCTTGTTTTTGCTGGCTGTATGAAGCAAAGCTGGCTAAAGCGGAGATTCTGGCCTTGTTCCTGATCTTAAAGGAAAACCTTTCAGTCTTTCTCCACTGAGTATCTGTGAACGGTGGGTTTTTCATTATGTGGGTTTTTATTATGTTAAGATGGTTTCCTTTTAATCCTAGTTTGTTGAATATGTTTATCATGAAAGTGTTGGATTTTGTCAAGTCCCTATTCTGCACTAACTGAGATGATCATGGGGATTTTTTTCCTTCCTTCTGTTAATGTGTTACGCTGATTTTTATGTGTCAGGCTAGTTATTCCTGCATCCCAGGAATAGCTCCCCCTTGGTCATGGTGTATAATCCTTTTAATATGCTGCTGAATTCCACTTGCTAGTGTCTTGTTGAGGGCTTTGCATTGGTGTTTATGAGAGGTATTGGTCAGTAGTTTTCTTTCCTCATAATATCTTTGTGTGACCTTAGTATCAGAGCAGTGTTGGCCTCCGAATGTTGTCAGAATGAATTGGAAAGTATTTCCTGCTCTTCATTTTTTGGGGAAAGTTTGAGGATTGGTTCTTCTTTGAATGTTTGGTAGAAACTCCGTGAAGCCCAGGAGGCTTTTGACTACTGATCCAGTTTCTTTAGTTTTAATTCTATTCACATTTTGTGAGTCTGTCTAGGCAGGTTTTGTGTTTCTAGGAATTTATATATCTCTTCTAAGTTACGCAGTTTCTTGGTATATAATTGTTCATAGTTTTCTCACAAAGCTTTTTATTTCTTTACCTTTTTTTTTTTTAACTTTTTATTTCTGTAGGATTGGCAGAAACATCCCCTTTCATATCTGATGTTACTAATTTGAGTCTTCCTTTTCTTTCTTAGTCAGTGTAGTTGAAGATTTGTCGATTTTGTTGATCTTTCCAAAGAACCAACTTTTGGTTTTGCTTTTTTTCTTCTGTGATGTTTTTCTATTCCCTGTTCTTAAAATCTCTGCTCTAATCTTTATTATTTCTTTCCTTTGCTGGCTTTGGGTCCAGTTGTAAAGTTAGGTTGTTAATCTGAGGTATTAATAACAGCATTTATACCTGTAAAATCCCTTAATCCCTGTGTCGCTGTATCATTGTTGCTGGGCAGTTTGATTATATTGTGTCTCAGTGTGGTTCTCTTTGAGTTTATCCTATTTGGAGTTCATCGAGTTTCTCAGATGTTCCTGTTCCTGTCTTTCATTAAATATGGGAAGATTTTGGCCATTATTTCTTGAAATAATCTCTCTGCCCCTTTCTCTTTCTTTTTCTTCTGAGATTTCCGTAATGTGTATGTTGGTCGTCTTGAGAGTATCTGATAGGTCCCTTAGACTCTGTTCACTGACTTCGATTATTTTTCTTTCTGTTCCTCGGACTCGGCCATTTCCACTGCTGTGCTGTCGAGCCCACTGATTCTCCTGCTTGTCTGAGCCTTGCGTCGGCTCTCTGGTGGCCTTTCCGTTTCAGCTGCCACACCCCCGGCTCTGGACTCTGTTCACTTCCTCTCATGCTTTCTGTCTCCTTATTGGCGTTTGTGCTCTGTCCGTACGTTGTTTTTCTTGATTTTTTCCCACATCTTCCTTTAGTTCTTTGAGTATCTTTTGGACAGTTTTTTAAAGTCTTATCTGGTGATCTGCCCTTTCGTCTTCCTTAAGGACGGTTTCTGTTCATTTTTTTCTCCCTTTGACTGGGCCATACTTTCCTGCTTCTTTGTGTGGCTTGTGATATTTTATAATTCAGAACTGTACATTTGAATCTAACAAATGTGATGACTCGAGAGAGCCAAAATTTCCTCTTCCCCAGGGTTTGCCGTGGCTCTTTTGTTTGATTATTGTGGGCTGTCTCTGTGCTGAAGATCAGTCTGAGGTATAAACTTAAGGTGTTCTTATGCCTTTTCTTGGAGAAGGAAATGGCAGCCCACTCCAATGTTCTTGCCTGGAGAATCCCAGGGATAGCGGAGTCTGGTGGGCTGCCGTCCATGGGGTCGCACAGAGTCGGACACGACTGAAGCAACTTAGCATGTATGCATGCATTGGAAAAGGAAATGGCAACCCATGCCAGTGTTCTTGCCTGGAGAATCCCAGGGACAGAGGAGCCTGGTGGCCTGCCATCTCTGGGGTCACACAGAGTTGGACACGACTGAAGCAACTTAGCAGAAACAGTATGCGTTTTCTGATTCTCTACGTTTCCCTGGGCGTCTGTGGTTCCTTTCTAAATTCCCCTGTATCTGCGTTTGAGTGTCCTAGTCCTTGACTATCTGGCTCCCAAAAGGAGAAAAAGAAAAAAAAAAACTGAAGGGGGAAGAAAAGAAGAATTTAAAATTTGCAGTTCTTAAATCCCGTGTAAGTAGCTCCAGGGGCTTCCCTGGTAGCTTGGGCGGTAAAGCGTCTGCCTTCGATGCAGAAGACCTGGCTTCGATCCCTGGGTCGGGAGGATCCCCTGGAGCAGGAAATGGCAACCCACTCCAGTATTTTTGCCTGGAAAATCCCATGGACCAAGGAGCCTGGTGAGCTACAGTCCATGGGGTTGCAAAGAGGCGGACGCCGACTGAGCGACTTCTCGTCGTCCTCTTCAAGTAGCTCCACACCTACAGGGCGGGGCTGCCAGCACAGCTGCCTAGAAGGGGAGACAGACGCCTGGAGCTCCCTGCTCTGCCATCGTCCCAGAAGCCTGCTGTGTTCATGCTGCCTGCGTACTACTCTATCACAGTGAGATAGTGCAGCGCATAACCAGCATTGACCGTCACTAGGCAGTTCCCTTTTCCTTGCTGCACCTTGGGCGCCTCGTGCGTGCTTTGCAGCCCCAGCGTAGCTCGGCGCACACCGTGCCCCCGTGCTCAGTGGCCGATGCGTCAGTCAGAGCAGGCCTTCAGCCACCCGGAAGGCTGGCGAGAAAGCAGCCTCAGCGATGGCAGGAACAGCAGCTCCAGCTCTCTCGTTATTTAGTCCCTAAGTCGTGTCCAGCTCTCTGCGACCCCATGGACTGCAGCACACCAGGCTTCCCTGTCCTTCATTATATCCCAGAGTTAGGCCAAACTCATGTTCCTTGAGTCAGTGATGGTAGCCAGCCATCTCATCCTCTGTTCCCCACTTCTCCTGCCCTTAATCTTTCCCAGCATCAGGGTCTGAAGTATTGCGGTGTCAGCTTTAGCATCAGTCCTTCCAACGAATATTCAGGGTTGATTTCCTTTAGGATTGACTTGTTTGACTTCCTTGATGTCCAGGGGACTCTCAAAGAGTCTTCTCCAGCACCATAATTTGAAAGCATTACTTTCTCGATGTTTCCTTATGGTCCAGCTATCTCATCCATGTATGACTACTGGAAAAACCACAGCTTTGACTGTATGGACCTTTGTCAGCAAAGTTATGTCTCTGCTTTTTAATCAGCTGTCTAGGTTTGTCATAACTTTCCTTCCAAGGAGCAGACGTCTTTTAATTTCATGGCTAATGAAATTAATTAATTTAATTAATTTCCACAGTGATTTTGGAGCCCAGGAAAATAGTCCATCACTGTTTCCACTATTTCACTTCTACTTGCCGTGAAGTGATGGGACCAGATGCCATGATCTTAGCTTTTTAGATGTTGAGTTACAAGCCAGCTTTTTCACTCTCCTCTTTTATCCTCATCAAGAAGCTTTTTATTTTGGTTTCTATCATGAGAGTGGTGTCATCTGCATATCTGAGGTTGTTGATATTTCTCCTGGCAGTCTTGATTCCTGTTTGTGGTTCATCCAGCCTGGCGTTTCGCATGATGTACTCTGCATAGAAATTAAATAAGCAGGATGACAGTATACAGCCCTAATGTACTTCTTTCCCAGTTTTAAACCAGTCTGTTGTTCCATGTCCAGTTCTAACTGTTGCTTCTTGACCTGCCTACAGGTTTCTCAGGAAGCAGGTAAGGTGGTCTGGTATTCCCATCTCTTTTAAGTATTTTCCATGGTTTGTTGTAATCCACACAGTCAAAGGCTTTAGTGTGGTCTGTGAAGCAAAAATCATTGTTTTCTGGAATTCCCTTGCCCTCTCTATGATCTAACAATTGTTGGTAGTTTGTTCTCTGGTTCCTCTGACTTTTCTGAATCCAGCTTGCTGTGGGCTAGGCAGTGTGCTCGTTGCTTGGGGTGGCCCTGCCCTCCAGGAGCTGAGAAACATCTCCAGCTTCTCTCCCCATACGTCCTGTCCTGGGTTCCTGGCCACCTTGGTCTCTTGATTTGCCTCTAGCCTCAGCGCCTCGCTGAGCCGCCACCTCTTGTCTTTCGTGGGTAGATTACAAGAGAGGCACCTGGCGGGCTCCTGTGACCTTTGGCAAGTCAGGGGTTCCCAGTACAGTGGCAAGGGGAGAGAGGGTGGCCCTGAGGGTCATGAACAGGCTGGCACCCAGAGACTGGGGGTCATCTGAGGTCCTCTCTGCTGGGGTGTTTGGCCTCTTTCAGAGACCACGCGTCTCAGCCACTTGGGGGCTCCTGCTCCCACTGCCTCTAACAAACCAGCGGCCCACGCCAGCGCCAGCCCAGCCTGTCTTAAAGGGCCAGGGGGTTCTCACCTTTGCAGGCCACAGGGCCTCTGTCCCGGCAGCTCAACTAGGTGTTGTAGCACGGGAGCAGCTCAGTGAGTACCCAGGTGGGTTTCTAGTAAAACTGTTTGCCAAAGCAGGCAGTTGCTGTATTTGGCCCCCAGGCCGTGGCTTGCTGGCCTCTGCCCGACCCTCGCCCTCCTGCCCCCTGGCTTCTGCCCTCATTCCGCTTGTCTTCTCTTTGCCATCCTGCCTCTCCTGCTCCCGTCTGCCTCTCGCCTTCCACAGCTCTGGTGGCTTTCCCTTCCTGGCGCCCCACTGTCCCCAGTCAGAAGTGAGGGATGCTACTTACTGAAAGCTGGGGGATTTCATTCATCCTGCAGATGCTCCCCCACCTCACCCCGACACCGTGCAGCAGCCCTCTGGTCGCACGCCCTGGTCTGGGCAGTGTTGAGGATCTTAAGATGATCAGACATCTGACAGACTTCCTGCCCAAGAGCCGGCCACATCCTCAAGCAGCTGACGGGTTCACTGGCCCAGGAGTGACGGCCCTGTCCCCCTCGCACCAGGCTCTGGGTCCAGGGTGCAGACAAGGCCCTGATGCAGCTGCCCCAGCCTGCATCTCCCTTTCTCGACTCTCCTGCCCACACCCACTCTGGCTCCCCATCAGCCCTAAAGGCAGGGATTGTTACTTGTTCTGGTCACTGCTGTGTCCCTAGGATGGCTGCGGTGCCCAGGGGTAATTGAAAAGCAACAGGTAAACTCCCCATGAGTAATTAAACAGATGGGTGCTGCTGCAGAGTGTTCCAGATACTGCTGCTTCAGGGGCTCAAGCTCCAAAACCCCCTCTTTCAGGAAGCCCTTCCTGAATACCCCTCCTCTCAGGTGCTGGGGACATCTATGTCCAGGGACTGGCCAGATGTGTTCTTGGGGGGTTGACTGGGGTGTATGCAGGATTCATCGAGTTACTGCACCTGCCAGGGAGGACTTGTCTACCATGAAATGGTGAGATCAGGCCTCCTGCCAGGGCGGGAGCCGCTCTGAGAGGTGCACATAGAGCTGGGAGGCTCGTCCTGGGCCCTGGGTCTCCAAGCCTTCCTTGTTGCCCGGAGCTCACAACTGATCCCATCCCTCTTACCCACAGGGTCAGCTGGCAGTCGGTCAGGAGGCTCAGCGGCCCCACCGGGCTCCCCTGTCTACCTTGACCTGGCTTACCTGCCCAGCGGGGGCAGTGCCCGCATGGTGGATGAGGAGTTCTTCCGGAGGGTTCGTGCGCTCTGCTACGTCATCAGCGGCCAGGACCAGCACAAGGAAGAGGGCATGCGGGCCGTCCTGGACGCGCTCCTGGCTGGCAAGCAGCAGTGGGACCGGCCGCTCCAGGTGTGTGATGACCGGGGCGTCTGACATCCAATGACAGCACAGGTCCTGGGGGCATTTTCAAGCTCCTGGCACTGGGCGGGGCAGCACTTCCCGGTGTCTTCCTGCCGATCCCACACAGTCCTGTGAGGTTGGTGTGACCTCCACCGACATCCAGAGAGGGAGTGGGGCTCAGAGGAACCAGTCCCTGTCCCCAAGGCCATGCGGCACTGAGGGCAAATGCAGGACCCGCCCAGCTCGCGGGGCTCCGTTCCTGTTACCGCTACTTCCTTGTCTGCAGCACCCCTGGGTGAGGTTGCAAGGTGGGGCTGGTTTGATCACCTCACCTGAGCCCTGGCATTGAGTCTCCCCGATATTATGAGGATCAGCCAGGAGGAAGGGATGGGGTGTATGGTGTCCACGCATGTTGACAATTGACCCTTGAAGGCTGGGGTTGTCCCCATGAGAACCCTTGAAATAGAGCCTCGAAGCACAAGGTGAATTTGAGTGGAAGGAGCCTCCAGTACCTGGCCACCCACACAGTCCGAGTGTGCTGACACCCGGTCAGGCACACAGGTTACAGAGCGACTGGGAGGGAGTGTTCCGAGCAGAGGCAGGAGCACGCTGTATTCAGGGAGCTGGCGGGAGGTCTGGGTGAGTGAAGTGGGGACATAGCAGGGGAACAGTTGGGGAGGGAAGAATGGAGAGGAATTGGCAGAGGAGTGATCTGGTCTCCGGGCTGTGAAAGGGCGCTTGGGGTGCCATGGGAAAGAAAACGCACTTCAGGGACACGCCGGCCGCCGGCTGCAGACACCTCGGCGGGAGAACGGAGGCAGCGCAAATGTGGTCAGAGAAGAGGGGCCTCTGACGCCTTGGGGCTGGGCCAGGAGGGCAGAGGGTGCGCCCCTCACCGTCGGTCCATCTGTCCCACCCGCAGGTGACCCTGATCCCCACCTTCGATTCGGTGGCGATGCACGAGTGGTACGAGGAGACGCACACCCGGCACCAGGCGCTGGGCATCACGGTGCTGGGCAGCAACAGCACCGTGTCTATGCAGGACGAGGCCTTCCCCGCCTGCAAGGTGGAGTTCTAGCCCCCCACCCCGCACCCCAGCACCCGCCACTGTCCTGGGATGCGCCTGCGTCAGAAATAAACCGGGTGCAACTCAGCTGTGGCCTCNCAGCAACAGCACCGTGTCTATGCAGGACGAGGCCTTCCCCGCCTGCAAGGTGGAGTTCTAGCCCCCCACCCCACACCCCAGCACCCGCCACTGTCCTGGGATGCGCCTGCGTCAGAAATAAACCGGGTGCAACTCAGCTGTGGCCTCAGTTCCTTCTGCCGGCAGGAGACGCGGCCGCACTCCAGACGTCACTGCTGCCGTGGGGTGGTCGCCAGTGTGGGGAGGGGCAGCCTCTGCGGAATCCTCAGCAGCCTCCAGGTCAGATGTGCTCTGGCCCCCGTGTCACAGATGGAAAACCCAGGCCTGGAGGCAGTGCCTCCTAGGCCAGTGGAACTGACTGCCGACATCAGCCCTGCAGCTCAGCACCTGTGCCCGTGGGTCCCCCCCGGTTTATAGACAGGAAGGCAGCTGCCAAACCCCAGCCGCACCAACCAAGGTGAGATCTGAGCCCTGACTCTGCTCCCGAGCCATTTCAACAGACATCGCCCTCTGTTCCTATGATAATTGACACTCGTGGCAGGGCAATCTTACTCTCTACAGCAAGCTCTCAACTCCTTACCGACCGGGAAATTTCTGCAGACACTACTGCCCGTGGCCAGGGTTTCTATTTTGGCCGGCCAAAATTTTATTCTGTTATTTCACTAACACCGTGTGGGTTATTACATTCAGTAGTTAAACCTGACACACCTGTGAAGTCTTCTCCAGCGCCGTGAGTTTCATTTTCACTTCCGTGTCAGAATCTATCACTAAAGTTTCTTGTCTTTCCGTTGGCCTAAGATTCACATCGTCTGAATCAGAACTATCTTCTGAAGAACTGCCACCTTTGGAGACGCTATTGTGTATTTCACTCGGACAGTCAGAGCAGGTATATGCATAAAATTCGCTGAAAAGTTCTCCACTCACAATTTAGCAGTACATCATTTTTGAGAAATGTATGGCAACAAACTTGTGTTTATAAAATACACAAGTTTGGAACTGACAGAGGGAAACGTGAATGATAGCGACAGTCATGAGTTGTGTAGAGAACCCTCGATCAGTTTTAGCTCTGACAACTTTGCCTGGTGTTGTTAATTGTGTTACTGTCTAAATATTGATGTATCTTAGGTCAATAACGTTCAGGTAACAAAAGATGCATTAATATGTCTTCCGTCAGCAATGTGTTTAAAACGCAGTCTGAAACTTACAAGCTACAAAACACAACCTCCTGATGAGCCCACTCCCTGATCTCTCTGTTCTGCATGCATAGGAACACCTAGATTTAATTTTCAGTAAGATGCCATCTCACTGGATTGGATGGAGACCTAAAAAAATGTGACAAGTGCTAACCCCTCAGTACCGTCCTCGTTTTCCTGTAAGGAGAAACGCCTTAGTCTGGGGTCTGGGGAAGGGCTACTGCTCATGCACGGGGCCGCGCCGCCCTGGTCTCCATCCTGAGTGCAGGTGCTGCCTCCTGCTCGCATTTCATTTCTTTCCAGCGACATTTTCTTATATTTGTTTTTAATTAGTTCAATTTTTTTTATTTAGACGTTTGTTTTTTTCTCATTCGGATATCATAATTTTTTTTTTCCAAATAGGGACAATAAACTTGTTAAAATTTCTAATTGTAAAAAAATACATAACATAAAACTTGTCATTTTAACCACTAATAAACTCTTGCGTTGTACATTTTTTTTCCCAAATTTGCCTTTCCGTTTTGTTTAGGAGCAGTTTTGCTGTAAATGTTTTATTTTTATGATTTTCAAACCTCAGTTCTTTAAATGTCTCTCCCTTGTGCTTTTAGAGGTCCTTTCACAGTTGGCACAAATTCCCCCAAGGTTTTTTTTTTTTTTTTTTTCCCCTGTTTCTTTTTACCCATGTAGGGCTTATTTTGGGATAAAGGGAGAGGTAGGGATTGCCCCAACCTGGACAGTTCAATTTTCAATGCAATGCACAGAGTCAAAACACGCCTTCCTCCCTGAAAAAGATCCCAAGTGTGTTGCTGTTTATTTCCGAATCTATACTAACCCATCACCAACTTTTCTGGCCATCTCCTTGCTTTCTCTGGTATAGATTTCTGTGCCTCAGTAGGTCATCAGGCAGGTTCTTTCTCCTCAATTTTGCTTTTTCCCTTCATAAAAGGTTGTTTTTACATTCTCATTTTTCTTGGAGCTTTAGAAACTCCACAGAGGGGACCCAAACACATACTTAAGAAAAGCTGTCAACTTCTGCTTCTGACCAGATAGTGGGCTAGAGTCCCAATAAAAACAACTAAAATTTCTGGGTGAAAATGAGTTAAGTGTTGGTTAATGTATCCGTGAGCACCCAAAAAATGAGGAACAGTCAGAGGCCAGAATGGTGCAGACAGAAACCCCAGGAAGGAAAAAGGAAGCAGCTTTTCTGTTACACAAGGCGGTCTTCATCTCCTTTTCATGGACCTTCAACATGGTATGTCTGATAAGTAGAGACCTCAAAGCATGAAGCAGGCATCGAAATAAGATCTTCCCAAAGATGGAAAGCAACCTTAGGTGAATGACATGGTTTAAAGCAGTCCAGGATGCTGGAGACCCTGGGGGGATCTTTCAACTAATCTTAAAGAGTGAGCCAGCATCAAAATTCACAGCCTGTCAATGCTAGTGGCAAAGACCTGGTGTGTTTAATCCTGGTGTTTTGGCTGTGTTTAATCCTGAAAAGTGAACAAAGTGCAAGAGACAGTAATATTTGTAGAAGAGCCACATATGACCAAGAGAAGTGAAAAAGCAAATAATTGGGTTGGATCAACAGTGAACTATAAGTAGCCAAAGAGAAAATAGGTGAACTGAAAGAGGGAACTGAATGAGTTTCCTAAACAGGGGAAGGGAAAAGGGGGTGAGGAGACAGAGGAGAGAGAGCAGAGGCAATTCTGAAGGGGTAATGGCGGAGAACTTCTCAGAAGTAACGAGAGGTGTTACTTCACTTGCATTCAGAAAGCCAGCCAAATCCCAAGCAAGATATATAAAAAGACAACTTGGCAAACCTAGACAGCTTATTAAAAAGCAGAGACATCTCTTTGTTAACAAAGGCCCATCTAGTCAAAGCTATGGTTTTTCCAGTAGTCATGTACGGATGTGAGAGTTGGACCGTAAGGAAAGCTGAGCGCCAAAGAATTGATGATTTCGAATTGTGGTGTTGGGGAAGACTCTTGAGAGTCCCTTGGACTGTAAGGACATCAAACCAGTCAGTCCTAAAGGAAATCAACCCTGAATATTCATTGGGAAGACTGATGCTGAAGCTGAAGCTCCTACACTTTGGCCACCTGATGTGAAGAGCAGATTCATTGGAAAAAGACTCTGAGGCTGGGGAAGATTGAGGGCAGGAGGAGAAGGGGGCGACAGAGCATGAGACGGTTGGATGGCATCATCGACTCAATGGACATGAATTTGAGCAAACTCAGGGAGATGGTGAAGGACAGGGAAGCCTGGTGTGCTGCAGTCCATGGGGTCGCAGAGTCAGACACGACTGAGCGACTGAGGAACAGTGCAGTAAACCAAAGTCAACAAGGAAAGCAAGAATGGCAGACGGGGAGAGCTCCTCAGCCCTGCAGCATGAGACTCAGGACACAGTCGGGCACCGTCTTAAGCAACCCAGAAGTTCTCATTCAACAGAAGCATCTTTGGAGGGTGAGAGCAATGAAGGCTCTTGTTGAGTGAAATCCTGAGGGAATTTTCTTCAGGTAGAAAACGATCCGAGTGGAAGAGCTGACTTGCACAAGAAAACAGCAAAGAAGTTTGAGAACAGCTGAAGTGTCACCCTCGCTAACAAGAACTATGGTTTCCAGTATGTAGGACGAAAAACTGCGTTAGGCAACAGTGGCAAGTAAGTGAAAGCTGAGTGGAGTAAGCTTTTAAAATCTTTACATTGTTTGAGGGGAGAGTAACATACAGCTTAGTTGAGCAGAGTACCAGTATTAATAGTTACAGTAAGTCCTGGGTGAACAGAACTAGTCTATAACTTCCAGATCAGTAGAGGGGAGAAATTAGACTGAAAAAGAAAACCCCAAATTCTTCCATAAGGAAACAGGTACAAATAGAAAGCACAAGATAATGAAAATACATACATTAAAAACTTGCCAGTTATTAAGTAAATGCAGACGGGCAGAAAACTCCAGTTAAAAGATAGATTTTTTTTTCAGACTATTTTTTAGTTCACTTTTTGTGCTACTTACAAGAAACATCTAAACATGAAGATGCTGAAATTTTGAAAGTAAATGATGGGGAAAAAAAAGAATAAATGTGGAAAATACTAAAGAAAAAAATTAAAGCTGATATATCCACACTAATAAAGTTTTATTTTTGGTGTATTACTAGAAATAAGGGGTATCCTGGGTGGCTCAGTGGGTTAAGAACATGCCTGCCAATGCAAGAGACATGGGTTCGATCCCTGGGTTGGGAAGATGCCCTGGAGGAGGGCGTGGCAACCCACTCTGGTATTCTTTCCTGGAGAATCCCCATGGACAGAGGAGCCTGGCAGGCTACAGTCCATAGGGTCACAAAGAGGTGGACACGACTGAAGCGACTTAGCACAGACACACTAGAAATAAGGACTATCAAATGAAAGCTTTAAACTCGCCAAAAAGATGTAACAGTTCCAAATTTGTATGCATCTAATAACAGGGCCTCAAAGTTATGAACCACCAGAGGGAGTAAGTTTGTCTTTAAAAAGAAAATCTAGGGGCTTCTCTGGGTCTAGTGGTTAAAACTGTTTAAGACTTCAAGCTTCCACCATAGGGGTGCAGGTTCAGTCCCTGGTTGGGGAACTAAGATCCCACATGCCATGCAGCAGGGCCAAAATTGTTTTTTTGTTTTTTTAACCTATTAGTAGGTTTTCTAATATTGATCTGTCTTTACGTTCCTAGAAAGAAGGACACCTGGATTGTATTTCTTTTATTATATTTTTATTTCAGTAAGCTGTGTGTGTGTTGCGGGGAGCAGGGAGGGTTCTGGGCTTTTGGGCTTTTGCCCTCAACACGTGGCGGGTCTTTCCCTGCCCTTCAGATTCCCCGTACTGCTGTGTTTCTCATCACCCTCACTCAGCAGCCCAGCATGACAGAGCTTCCACCACCTAGAACACCGGGTGGCCAGACAGGAAGGGGACGTGACAAGTCAGGCACCAGCTCCTAAGGATTTCCAGCAGGAAGTTCTGTGCCACTTCCATTCGCGTGTCATTGGCCAAAGCAAGTCAGCTGACTCTGCCCAATACAGGAGCTGAAAGAGAGATACTGCTCTCTTGTACCTAGAAGGGAGAGAATCAGAAACAGTGATGGGAATCAATGAACAGCCACTGACAAGTCCCCCCAAGGAGAGAGTTTTGTTCTGGCCAGCAGGAGGTTTGGCAAGCTTGTTCTTGGCCTTGCAGGATATATAAAAAGACAACTTGGCATAATAATATATATATATATATTTTTTGGTGTTGCAGGCCATAGAGTCTGCCCAGACCTCAATTCTGCTGTTATAGCCGAACAAATGGAAATAAATAGCTGCGTTCCAATAAAATCTTGTTTACAGAAAGAAACCAGTGGGCTGGATCCAGCGTACAAAGGCTGTGGTTTACCAATGCCTGGTGTCAGGCATTACTCTGACTTCCCATCTTACCTCTTAGGGACCTGGAGTTCCCCACCCCCTTTCTCCTCTCTCTCCTCTCTGCTGCTTCCCTCCCCACCCCAGTCTCTGCTGACAGCTGTCTGGCCCAGCCTCTACAGAGCATGCACTAAAAATACCCCGGCAGCAGCCTGAGCGCCGGGGGCCCTGGAACCCTGGCAGGAGCCAGATGTGTGACCCCTGTGTGACCTTGTCCTGGGCACCCACTGGGCGCCACCTGCTCATCGGCAGCCCCTCCCCGATACTTGCCCAGAGCCTGAGCAACAACCGCCCCCTGATTTCTCAGTGTTGCTCCAACGCCTGGATCACAGCTCCAGGCCTTTGCACCCAGGGTGTCCCCTCCCTGGAATGCCACCGTCCAGCCTTGCATCAATCAACGCACACAGGCTGCTGCCCTTTCGGGGAGCAGTGTCAAGCAGGGGAGCCAGACACAGGAGGGGACAACACCCCACGATGCCGGGCATGTTGGGTGGCACTGGGGGAGTCCACCACACCTGGGGGTGGGGAAAAAGGGTGCAAAGGATTAAGCCAGTATTAGGGGACGGCCGAGAGCAAGGGTGGCAGAGGGACCCGCAGAAGCAGAGGCTTGGTCTTTTTGAGGAACCGAGAGGA
>SJYV01027318.1:0-12224 GCA_006410875.1 Neotragus pygmaeus
TCCATCTCTGGGGCGGGAGGATCCCCAAAGAGGAAATGGCAACCCACAGCGGTACTCTTGCCTGGAGAATCCCGTGGCTACAGTCCATTAAGTCACAAAAAGTCAGACACGACTGAAGCAACTTAGCACAGCACATACCTAAACTATAGCACTACCAAGTCCATTTCAATATCACCTAATCAAATTCAATTTTTTTTCCTATAGGAAAATGTATCCCAAGTTCCAACTGAGGAAACCAGAAACACACTTTTTACTTTTGGCTTTTTGGTTTTGGTTTTTTTTTATAAGCCACAAGGGGACACAGGGTAATAACAACAGGACTTTAATAGGGAAATTCTAAAATGGATGTGGAAGAAGAGAAAGCAGAACTAGTTTCCTGTAGGGCTTAATCTCAAATTCTACATTTGAGATTAAGCCACTTCTCCATGCCAGTCTCTACTAAGGAGTTCTGATTTGGGGAAGACAGAGAATAGACTCTCCACCAGGGGCTAAAATGAAATCTAAGTGACACTCCTGCATCTTTAGCACCCAGAACTGGAATGTGTGTCACAGCATCACCCAGGGAATGGTACTCAGTTCAGAAGAGGTAGAGTGTACATTAGCCTTGCCATCCTCACTCTGAAACTAACTAACCAGAAAGGACAGTCATCTGTTTAATATTTACATCCTTAGAAATCTCTTCAAAAAAAGAAAAAAAGAAATCTCTTCAAGAAAATTAGAGATACCAAGGAAACATTTCATGCAAAGATGGGTACAATAAAGGACAGAAATGGTATGGACTTAATAGAAGCAGAAGATATTAAGAAGAGATGGCAAGAATACACAGAAGAAATATACAAAAAAGATCTTTATAACCCAGATAACCTAGGTGTGATCACTCACCTAGAGCCAGACATCCTGGAACACAAAGTCAAGTGGGCCTTAGAAAGCATCACTACGAACAAAGCTTAGTGGAGATGATGGAATTCCAGTTGAGCTATTTCAAATCCTAAAAGATGATGCTGTGAAAGTGCTGCACTCAGTAAGCCACCAAATTTGGAAAACTCAGCAGTGATCACAGGACTGGAAAAGGTCAGTTTTATTCCAATCCCAAAGAAAGGAAATGCCAAAGAATGTTCAAACTACCGCACAATTGCACTCATCTCACATGCTAGTAAAGTAGTGCCCAAAATTCCCTAAGCCAGGCTTCGACAGTAGGTGAATAGTGAACTTCCAGATGTTCAAGCTGGATTTAGAAAAGGCAGAGGAACCAGAGATCAAACTGCCAACATCCGTTGGATCACTGAAAAAGCAAGAGAGTTCCAGAAAAACATCTACTTTTGCTTTATTGAATATGCCAAAGCCTTTCACTGTGTAGATCACAACAAACTGTGGAAAATTCTGAAAGAGATGGGAATACCAGACTACCTTAACTGCTTCCTGAGAAATGTATGCAAGTCAAGAAGCAACAGTTAGAACTGGACATGGAACAACACACTGGTTCCAAATCGGGAAGGAGTACTTCAAGGTTATATATTGTCACCCTGCTTATTTAATTTGTATGTACATCATGAGAAATGCTGGCCTGGATGAAGTATAAGCTGGAATCAAGATTTCCAGGAGAAATATCAATAACCTCAGAAATACAGATGACACTACCCTTATGGCAGAAAGCGAAGAAGAAATAAAGAGCGTCTTGATAAAAGTGAAAGAGAGTGAAAAAGTTGACTTAAAACTCAACATTCAAAAACTAAGATCATGGCATCTGGTCCCATCACTTCATGGCAAACAGACGGGGAAATAATGGGAACAGTGGCAGACTTTATTTTGGGNTGGGTTGCCATTTCCTTCTCTAATGCATGAAAGTGGAAAGTGAAAGGGAAGTCGCTCAGTCATGTCCAAGTCCTAGCAACCCCAGGGACTACAGCCTACCAGGCTTCTCCATCCATGGGATTTTCCAGGCAAGAGAACTGGAGTGGGGTGCCATTCGAGCAGATAAACAAGAGGTACCTACTGTATAGCACAGGGAGCTATATTCAGTATCTTGTAATAACCTATGATGGAAAAGAATCTGAAAATACTACATATATGTGTGTATATGTAAAAGTGAATTACTTTGCTATGCATCTGAAATGAACACACTGAAAATCAAATACACATCAACATATGGCCCCACCAGAATGTGTACCATGCAGGGAGCTGAGGATGTAACTTCCTTTGAGAATAGCTAGGGAGTTAAGCAGAATTAAGGGGGAGGGATGCTGGAGAACCCCTGGCCCTGGTGAGGCTCTGTCTTTGGGTTCTATGTGGCAGCTACCCCACAGCTCAGAGATCTCCCCTTAGGACACCAGACTGGCTTGGCTGTTCCAGATCTGACATCTTCCCTCTCCTCTAGGGAAAGAGGGAATATCTCTTGTGGTAGCACCTGCTTCCAGATTCATTCTCTCTGTGTGTCTCTCTTTAACCTTAACAGATCACATGCCTAGACCTGTACCAATCTGTGTATCAGGAATTTCAGTACAAGCTAAATTGGTGCCTACCTCTGAAACTGAGGGTAGATAAACCACACATCTAAGAAGGGGAAAGTCCCCTTTAGAAAACTATTTGGTGGAGATGGGAGTAGTGGCTATGGTATGGAAGCAACAAATCAATGTCTGCTATCAGTCACTCTACTGTTGTGTACTATCTGTCTCAGTATATTTATATAATATATATAAAATCAAATATAGTATATATGATTACAATATATTTTGAAATCAAATGTATATATGTTGTGCCAACTTATGCTATGCTCTATGCCTGTTACTAGGGATTGGAAAAGAAAGCCAAAACCCTGTCCTTAAAGCTCAGGGTAATATTGTCTCATATTATTATATGGCATCTTGTTATTTATATCTCATGTGAAGAGTTGACTCATTGGAAAAGACTCTGAAGCTGGGAGGGATTGTGGGCAGGAGGAGAAGGGGATGACAGAGGATGAGATGGCTGGATGGCATCACTGACTCGATGGACATGAGTCTAAGTAAACTCCAAGAGATGGTGATGGACAGGGAGGCCTGGTGTGCTGCGATTCATGGGGTCGCAAAGAGTCGGACACGACTGAGCGACTGAACTGATGTTATCCCCTCATCCATACTATAAGACTCCTGAGGGCAAGGATCTTGTCTCAGTCAGGGTGTATTTGCCCAGCTCCTTCCCTCTTCCTTGAGTACCTGGACCACACATACAGGGCATCCAGAAGATCTGCAGACTGTTGGACTGGGGGTGGACATGCACGTGTATTGAATGACCAGTGCAAAACCCTGCCTGTCTTCTGGCTCTGCTCAGCTTCTCTCTGTGTGTGGTAACTCCTGAACTATGGCAGAGAGTGCTAGTGTCCCCGGTCTCCAGCTCTCCTCTTCCTGAGCACAGAGCTAAGCTCTTCTTCCTACCCCCAGAGAGCTAAGAGAAACCACGAGACAGTTCTGGCTGATGAAACGTGGGCAGAAGCTACATCGGCTACCACCAGGCCTGGCCATAAAACCTTCTGTCCTCTCCTCATCACTATCCTTGGGGCTAAGACTCAGATGATCAGAGGGCCTAGAAGATGGAAGATCTTCATAAAGGAAGGGGCCCAGACCCTTGACTCATGGCATAGAAGTGGCACACTTCTCAGACAGGGATTTTCACACGGGTCCAGACTGAGCAAGTGCCTGAGATTTGCTACAGCTCCTAGCATCACACCTTGACTTATTTATTATTATTATTTTTAAGAGAGCGATTCTGATTCTAGTAGTTTTCCAAAGCATGTTTCGATTTACGAGAACTACTCTAGGAGGTTGCTCTCTTTAAAATGAATACGTTTGAACAAAGCACTAACAACATCTTCAGAGATAATATCCAACATTCTGCAGGATGGTCAATTTTCAAGAGAATATACATTTCCAGTAATAATCAGGATGCTTGCATTATCCTCAGTTTTGGGAAGGAATTATTATAAATGGTTCTGTTTGTGCATTAGTGAAATCCCTTATTCCCATCGTGTGCTTGTCATCTCACTTCTCATTTGCAGGTATTCTACATTTCCAATAAGAGTATTCCCTTCCCCGTTTTTAAATCATTACTGTTTTTATAATGGCTTCATTATTTCTTAATTGTCTTAATTTTTTTGTTTTACCCATTCTTGTTAAAAGTCGATTAAAATATGAATAATTTCAGCATCCCAGGCATTCTGGAAACATAATGAATTTCAGGTTTACCTTCATTTGTCAGTGAAAGCCAGAAGAGGAAGTCAGGGTGGACAATTCCAGTAACCTCAACTGGATTTAATTAGGCCATTATGCCACATCCTTATAGTACTCAGAATTTGGTAATGTTAGAGCCAGAAGGGATCTCGGAGATCATTCCATCCTCAGCCCTCAGTGGCTGATGTGGCAACTACCATCGGCAGGGGCTGCAAACTTGGATAATGTTGAAGACAGAAATAGCCCCAGTCTAACAATTTCCACATAACGTGCCATATGGAATTAAACCAGTGTTTGTGTGTGAGGTCCCCCACTCTCCTGGACTGTCATCTGTCTCTCTGGCTTCCTGCTCTGTCCCTAACACAGGGTCCACAGGTAAAGGCACTACTAAACACCACTGGCTTACCAGCAGGCTGACATATAGATGCTTCTGTCCAAATGAACTTTGTGCAAAAGACTCTTTATTCCTGCTCACTCTGTTCTCTGTTCCTAAGTTCACTGCTGTCCTTGTTTGAATTGTCTGTGGGCAAAACAAAACAGAAAGGAATCCTCTATTCCCAGTAATTAATGAGATATCTATCACCCTCTTCCATAATGTTCTTCTGATCCTTTAGGAGAGTCACTACCATCCAGGATACATTCCCAGGCGTATGAACATATTTTTCTCTAAGCTTGGGAATATCCAACTGTTGTCTTAGAAGATCCTCTAACTTGCTCTGTGACTGAGCTAAACTCTTCACCTTTCTGACCCTTCGTTTCTTATCAGTAAAATTAGGGATTAGTTCAGACTGTCATTGTCACTTCCATTTGGAATTAATTAATTCACCGTTATTTGACAGCCATTATGAAAAGTCCTGGGTTTGGGGGGAAAGAAAGAAATCTCTTCTGTACTTGAGAAACTCCCAGGCTGGCTTAAAGTCTTCTTCTAGATGGGGTAAAGAAAATGAATGAGTAAGTAGTTCCCTGGAGAAGATCTGGTTCTCAAAATCACATAGGATATGTGAAATCCAGGGATGTCTCCTGAGTCTGTCTGGATTTTTAAGCCTTTATTGACACTTTGATTTTTATCATTATCCTAGATCATGTTCTCGAGACTTGAATTACTTCTCACTGTGTTAAAAATCTTTCTCTTCATATTTCATCTGTTGCCTGTTCTCCTTTTCAGTTTTATTTTTAGAATGTCAACATTTAACAATTAGATTTTAGATTCTCTGCACAGAACACCCTTTGATGCGCTTGTCCTGGCCTCCTATTTCTCCTACATAGAACTTTGGCGTTTACAGAGCAGATCTTTCTTGATATGTTGTTATTAAACTGTATCCAGTTGATCAAAGGAAAGGAGTTCCATCTCTCTGCTTCTTTTCCACTGTAAAATTCTGGATACTTGTCAATCATATCAGACAGAGGTCAGAGGAAACTTGATGGAATGGTGGAAACAACCCAGGGGAACCTGCCTATCAAAAGCTTCCTGGAAGTTTGTGCTTGGTCCACTGACCTGGAACCTCTACCATCTATTACGTTGCCTCATCTTTGACTGCACTGATGCTCTGAAAATCCAAAACATGTCCACCAGCTGGTCTCCATTCCTATTCTCTCTTTTCTGCATTTGCTGTTGGTAGTGGATAAATGAGAGATTACCTGTGTCAGTTTGGACTTCAGTTTCTTAATTGAGTCAAATCATCTTAGCCTGGAAACGGTTTGTCCCCAATATGAGGACGGTAATCCTTCATGGTACCCTTCCACCTCCAGCTGACTCTGGGTTTGGCACATGGGCTCAGCAAGTGAAGAGTCTTGGTTCATCTGGGGCACAGATGGGAGTTCTTCCATGACATCTACCAGAACAACACTCAGACTTTACATGCACTGACTCACTACAGTTTTGGAGTATATTAGTCAGAACTGTCTCAGTTACAGGGAAAGATAACCCACCTCTATGATGACTTAGGTTAAAAATAATTTTTAATAGATCATGTCATCATAATCATTATCACCATCTAGGCACATTTTAAGCATGGCTGGATCCTGGAGTTAAAATGTATTTGGACTCAGTCTCACTCACTTACTTTCCCATTTGTTGACTTCACTCTTAGATAAATCCTTTTCTTGTGATGACCCCCAGCCACTTCAAATTTATATCCTCCTGGGTTCATGTTGAATTCAGCAAAGAGCTTCTGGGCCTGGTTGCTGCTGCTGCTGCTGCTGCTAAGTCGCTTCAGTCGTGTCCGACTCTGTGCGACCCCAGAGACGGCAGCCCACCAGGCTTCCCCATCCCTGGGATTCTCCAGGCAAGAACATTGGAGTGGGTTGCCATTTCCTTCTCCAGTTCTGGGCCTGGTTATGACTGGTCAAAATAGAGCCATATGCCGATCCTTGAGCCAATCATTGTTGCCAGGGAGAGCAAATACATTCATGATAAAAGCTTGTACTGTACCCCCACAGTGGCAGTATGCCTAATGTCAGGGTGCCCTGAGATTTCTAGTTTCCTCCCAGAAATCAAAGGTATAGGTTAGCAGAAAAAGGGAAAACAAATTCTGGGTGGGTCAGAACACCAGAACTGCATGGCGTGGGGACATCGCCTGATAACGTGTGTGCTTGATTCATCTCTTTTCCCTTTTTAAGGCTATAGTTTCAGGTTCAGTTTAGTTCAGTTCAGTTGCTCAGTCGTGTCCGACTCTTTGCGACCCCATGAATCACAGCACGCCAGGCCTCCCTGTCCATCACCAACTCCCGGAGTTCACTCAGACTCACGTCCATCGAGTCAGTGATGCCATCCAGCCATCTCATCCTCTGTCGTCCCCTTCTCCTCCTGCCCCCAATTNTTTTTTTTTTTTTGATAAATGATGACCAGCCAAACTAATAGGCTTTGACCTTGGTGATTTATGACCATATATATTTCTAAGATGTTTTAAAAGCATTTATCATAAAGTACATTTGCTGGTTAACTTAACTGGCTAAAGGATTCCATTAACAAAAGTCCTGCTATTTTATCCTAAATTAGTTAATTTTTTTCCACAGACACAGAATTCAGCTCTATAGACATCAATTGTTTCATAGCCAATTAATGAAAATTCACTTCACCGCACATCTATATGTTTGTCAGACATTGTTCAGTATCAGCAATTGATAAGTTGCAGTGTATGTAAAGGGCTTCAAGTGAAATTGTCAGTTTCTGTATTAATTTAAATGAGTGGGTTTAGGCTTTCTGATCCCTAAAGATTAATAGATTCTTAATCCAAAAGTAGGAGGAGATAGTGAGAGAAGGGTAATGGGGTGTTAGGATATGAAGATTACTAGAGACCAGCAGTTTAGGAAGGAACATAGGATCTAGTCAGAATTCCCTGGTGGCTCAGACGGTAGGGAATCCACCTGCAAAGGGGGGAAACCTGGGTTTGATCCCAGGTTCGGAAGGTTCCCTTGGGAGGGCATGGCAACCCACTCCAATATTCTTGCCAGGAGAATCCTGTGGACAGAGGAGCCTGGTGGGCTATAGTCTATGGAGCTGCAAAGACTTGGACACGACCAAGCAATTAAGCTCAGCACAATGTGGATAGCCCAGAGAGTATGGGAAAAGTATTAATACATAGTATTTTTAAAAGGAATCAGAGAGTATCCTTCACACCTTGCAGTCATTTATTTTATATATTGATATCCACTGAGTGTTAACAGATAAGGAAAACTAAGCTCATAGTGTTTCTAGTTCTTTTTTTTTTTTTNAGAAAAAGAAATTAAGGAAACAATTCCATTCACCATTGCAACAAAAAGAATAAAATACTTAGGAATATATCTACCTAAAGAAACTAATGACTTAGATATAGAAAACTATAAAACACTGATGAAAGAAATCAAAGATGACACTAATAGATGGAGAAATATACCATGTGCATGGATTGGAAGAATCAATATAGTCAAAATGAGTACACTACCCAAAGCAATCTACAGATGCAATGCAATTCCTATCAAGCTCTGTATTTTTCACAGAGCTAGAACAAATAATTTCACAATTTGTATGGAAATACAAAAAACTTCGAATAGCCAAAGCAATCTTGAGAAAGAAGAATGGAACTGGAGGAATCAACCTGCCTGACTTCAGGCTCTACTACAATGCCACAATCATCAAGACAGTATGGTACTGGCAAAAAGACAGAAATATAGATCATTGGAACAAAATCTAAAGCCCAGAGATAAATCCATACACCTATGGACACTTTATCTTCGACAAAGGAGGCAAAAATATACAATGGGTTAAAGACAATCTCTTTGACAATTGGTGCTGAGAAAACTGGTCAGCCACTTGTAAAAGAATGAAACTAGATCAGTTTCTAACACCATACACAAAAATAAACTCAAAATGGATTAAAGATCTAAACGTAAGACCAGAAACTATAAAAATCCTAGNCAGGGATTGAACCCAGGTCTCCCGCATTGCAGGCGGATTCTTTACCAGCTGAGCCACAAGGGAAGCCCAGGAATACTGGAGTGGGTATCTGCTTTGTGTCTCACTTACGAATGGTGCTACACATCTGCAAGGTGGAATGTGAGATACTTATTTGGGGGCAGAGTGAAGCCTTGATTTCTAGTCTAGTAAAATTGTAACGGTAAATACCACTTTTCAAGGAAATTCGAGAGCTTCATTCAGTCAGCAGGGTTTCCAAGGGTGCAGCAGTCCACTGGGTGCCGAGCGACGCCTTCCTGCAACGGGACTGGTTCTGTTTGCATTTAGTGCCCATGAGCTCAGCCCTTCCTGCCCCTGTTTCGCCAGCATTGCTGTGGCATCTGAGCGCCTCTGGTCAGCAGAACGGTGAAGCCCTGCAGAAACCCTCGCAGCCTGACTCATGAGCGATCACGCTGCTATCAGAGGGGGTGTCCTGAGCCAGGCGCAGCCGCCAGGAGAGGGCTCGGGGGGGCGGTGGTGGTGGTGCCTGGGTGTGTCAGGGACTGGAAACCGTGGAACCTCCAGCTGACAGGGCTCCTCCGTGTCCCACCCCCTCCACCGCTTCCAGAGTTTTAGGGGGCCCAGGCCCTGCCCTTCTCCTGTGGTGTGCCGGGTGTATCGAGCCAGGCAGGGTTCTGGCTCCTGACCCTGCGCCATCAGCTGGCCTCCTCTCCCTGCAGCCTGGCTCCCTGTGTGCCCCTCCCTTCTCCCACAGGGTCTCTTTTCTTCTCTTTTGCAAGACATGGGAAACCTCCCTGATGGTTCCGATAGTAAAGAATCTGCCTACAATGTTTGGATCCCAGGGAACCCCTGGAGAAGGGAATGGCAGCCCACTCCAGTATTCCTGCCTGGAGAATCCCGTGGACAGAGGAGCCTGGCGAGCTGCAGTCCACGGGGTCACAAAGAGTTAGCCACAACTGAGGGACTAACACTTACATTTTCACTGGCAGGAGCGTTCCAGCTGCCCCTCCGGCCTTCCCGGAGGTCTTGCCGCCCTTCACACCCAGGCTCCTCGGCTCTCTTTGCTGCTGCTGGTGGTGCCGCTGGCCCTGGCCTCGGCTGGTTCACAGTGTGGCAGGTGCAACTGGCCCTGGCCCAGCGAGGGTGTGAATGGGTCACCTTTCTGTCAGCAGTAGTTCTACAGCACTGTGCGACCCGAGGACTCGGGGACCTGGGGACTCGGGGCACCGCACGTGGCTGTGTCATTCCCGGGCCGTTCCCGGGCCAGCTGTGCTGGGCTCCATCGTTACTGACAGCGCTCCCTAACAGGGTGGCCATCATGGCAGGTTTGTCTTCTGTGCTTGTGATTTTCTCCTACATCTGTGTTATAAGCTGTGTGACTCCTACAGAGGCGTGAGGGTCAGGAGAGTGGTTCTGATGACACGTCCGTCCTCTGCCCTCCCCAGGGTAAAAGCAGACGTGTCTCAGTCTCCCTCAAGCTCCTCCTTGACCCAGCCCCTCCCCATGCGGACATGGCCGCTGTCCTGGGTTTCAGAACAGCACTGTGCTTGCCCTTCTCTCTACATCAGCACGGAAGCCTGGGTCCCTTGGGATCCAGCTCAACTGTGCCTGCTTCTGAGCTGCCAGCAGAGAGGTCATGGATGTTCTCCTGTGGCCCTCTAGGTTTATTAGCGCAGAGGATTACATTGATGGGTTTCCATGTGTGCAGTCATTCTCGTGTTCCAGCACAAATCCAGCTAGATCATGCAGGATTAGTCAGGACTACATTCGCTGACATTTTGTCGAGGGTGTTTACATCTGTCCCTGGGAGCAGTTTGGCTGACACTTCTTCCTTCCTCCTCACACTTGGCAGATGTGTTCCTGCTGAGTGTTGGGCGAACTTCCTGGGGGAGCCATCCGGGCATGGACTGTTCATACAGTGGTTTTTTTTTCTCTCTTGATTCTACTTCTTTAATGTTGGTAGTCTAGTTGGATTTTCCATTTCTTCCTGAGTCAGCTTTGATGAGTTGCGTTTTTCTTGGAATTGGCTCATTTTACCTAAGTTTACAAGATTTTCGGAGTAGCTCCATTCCGGGGGGTCTCTTGCTACTTAACTTACACACCCAAGGCTCAGCTTCAGAGAGCAGCCATGATGTTGTTCTGCTTGTGTCTTCATGGGTCAGGGGCGTGTGTGGATGGCCTGTCTGTGCTCTGCAGTGATGGGGACCTCAGCTGGGCTCGCGCAAGTATCTGGAGGTTGGCCATGTGTCTGGGGCCATCGTTTAGGCTGATGCCCAGGTTCCTTGGTTCTTAGGGTCCTGCCCAAGGAGGCTTCATGAGTGACATGGGCTGGCACCTCCTGCAGCTGGGTGATGGGTGGGAAACGCTGGGCACAGCTCTGGGCACTCAAACTCAGAACCTCTGTGCAGGACAAGACGGCTGTGCGACTATAACCCCAGGCCTGCGGGGCTCTGCAGTGAGTGCCCGTCACACCAGTGATGCTGCCAAAGCAGATGGGGATGCCGTGTGCCCTGTCCTCACAGACACCCTCTGGCACACGTTCTAGGGGCATCTGAGCCCATCACAGCAGGGAGGTGTGGCGGAGCCTGAGGACCTGCAGCTGTGGCTATGCAGAGGGAGGGTCCTGGTGGCTGGGGTTGGGGGTCGGCACAGCTTGGCCGCACCGTGGTCAGATGCACATCCGCCTCGGTCCTGCCACTGCCCCTCTGAGACCCGCCGCTCTCCCCACAGATGTGGGCCGGTAGGTCTGCACTGGAGAAGCAGGTGTCCTTTGGATATCAGTTTGTTTTTCAGAAAGAAAACACGGGCGCTCCATTGTCAGTTCTCATAGGTATATCAGCAAGTTCCATCGTCCCACTGGTCGGGAGGAAGTGATCTGGAGAGTTGTTTTCCAGGCTCCACTCCAGACACAGGGCTGGCTGTCGGCGCTGACCCGGGCGGGAAGGGGCAAGGGGATGCCGAGCCTGCAACTCCAGGTCTGTTTGGACTCACACGCGTGTACACAGGCCTGTGCAGGTGGCGTCTGCTCTCTCGGAGGATGGGTCCGGACAGGACCCTGCCCGAGGCCTCGTTCCTTGGTGTGTGGGTTGGTGCTTGTCTGCGCTGGCCTGTGGGCTAGTGGAGACCTGATGGTGTGTATCAGGTATGCCCCCGCCTGTGTGGCAGGGGGTGAAGGTGGGAGTTATCATGTGGTATCTGCTTTAAAAACCAAGAACACATTAGAAGTAAGTGAAACACATCTAGGAGTTGTTATTCAGTCGCTCAGTCGTGTCCAACTCTTTGTGATCCCAGGGCCTGTAGCCCAGCAGGCTCCCCTGTTCATGGGATTCTCCAGGCAAGAATACTGGAGTGGGTTACCATTTTCTTCTCCAGGGGTTCTTCCCGATCCAAGGATTGAACCTGCGTCTCCTGCATTGGCAGGCAGATTCTTTACCACTGAGCCACCAGGGAAGCCCCCATATTCAAGAGAGGACTGGTTATTCTGGGGGTTGTGCTGTGCAGCCTGCAGGATCAGTTCCCTGGGAGAGGACGTTTCACGAGCGGCCATGTGTTATGGAGTTGGCTTCCCTGGTGGCTCAGAGGTTAAAGCGTCTGCCTGCAATGCAGGAGACCCGGGTTTGATCCCTGGG